>PVJN01017299.1:0-40829 GCA_004026805.1 Lasiurus borealis | reverse complement strand
AACAAAATGTCATCATAATTAATTTTAAGAAGACATCCTTAACGAACCATTCAGAGAAAAATCAATTCTGGAGGGGGCTGCTAGTATTTGTCAAGTAATGACATTGTCTTTCAAAATTTCTGAATTACACCTCAGAGAAATGAATAAATATCCCATCTGTAAATTTACCCATAAATTGATCTAAAGATTATTGTTCAGATTTCACCTCATAAAAATACACCACTGCTTTTGTTGCGGGTGTTTTATTTTTCTGATTCTGAATGCACAGGATGACACAGCTTCTTATGTAAATCCTGCTGCTGTTTGATTTCCTTTGTAGCTATCAAAGTTACTGTCAAATTATCCGATGACCTAACATAAAATTTTAAGTGAAGTCGGCATTTCATTTATAATGTGATGCTGGAAAGTCTGCTTATTAACGACAAATCCGAACCATCATGAAATCAAGTATAAAATATGACAGTCATATTTATTAGCCACACCGCAAAGATTTACTGTCTTCTCTTCAGTATATAATTTTTTCATCCAAACACATTCAGCTTAGTCATCAGAAAGGTTAAACTCAGAAAGCTCCTCTTGCCAAGAATGAACAATAAAATGGATCAGAAAAGTATCAACTTAATAACACGGACCTATGTTCATGTGGATCTGGCCAGAAGTCAAATGCAAGAGGACTTCTGTTTATGGAGAGAGCGGCAACTTCTCTCTCACACTTCTTATTTTGCATCAAGCCTTATGTGAATACAGGAATTTGAAAGAGCCATCCAAGATGGTGACAGGGAAGCCTATGACATAAAATAGCATTGTTTCTCTCATTTTGAAATCAGTGCAAAATTTAAAGGTAAGAATGAAGAGCCACATCAGTTCACTCAAGGGCTCACCTTTGATTCTAAGGTAACTGGAAAATAAGGTGAATCAGTTCTGGGTAGTAAATTGGAAACTAGATTTTTTTAAGGCCACCTCTACCACTGATTCATCTTCTATAATTACAGGATCAGTGCGACGGTTAAATGGTTTTATTCCAGGAGCAGAGTTTCTGTTCCTAACAGTCCAGGACTGCTTCAGCTTTCATTTGGCTGTGTCTGCAGAATGTCACTCTGGCCAAGTGCATGAACATAGCTACATCTCATTATGCTTTTCTGTGAAATATTGGTGTCACCAGAAGCTGTTGGGAGTATTTACTAGGCAGTACTGTAGACATAAAGGGGTTTGCAAGTCTGATGCAGTAGGTACACACGAAATAACAATGATGACAAATGAGGCATCCTTCCAAAGAAACTAGTCTGGGGTTCATCTGAGAATGGTTGAGACTCAGAAAGAAACTTTGACTCAAACGTTCTTGAGCAGTTGGGTTTCAGGGGGGGAAAGCTCTTCTTTACTTCATTTGAGAATGATTCATGGGAAAGACAGACAGCCTATAAAGAAAATTATTTATGCGCTAAGTAATGATGCTTTCTACTAATGCCAGGACATATGTGTGTGTTTAAATAAGACTAGATTTTAAGTAAGACTAGATTTTAAACTTCATTTGGAAAACTTACTGGTTTTGACCACATCAGGATATGAGAAATTAATTCAAATAAGATGTGATTATTACCATAAGGGGAATGTTAATTACGTCCAGTGAGAGTGGCTACAAACTAGGTTGGGATGGGAGGAGCATGGACTTTGGAGTCAGGCAGACCTGGTCTGGCTGGCTCTGCTGCTTGCTAGCTGGATGGCTGTGGACAAATTACTTAACTTCCTAAGTCTCAGTTTCTTGTCTATAAAACAAATAATAACACCTCCATCATAGGGCTGCTGTGAGGATTAAATGAGATTTCATTTGGAAAAGCACCTATTCAATAGCTGTCTACTAGGCACTTAAAAATACACTGAGTGGCCAGATTATTATGATCTCTGAATGCATAATAATCTGGCCATTCAGTGTATATCCTATATAATAAAAGGCTAATATGAAAAATTTCCCCTCAACCACGAGTTTGACCAGCAAGCAAGCCAGGCAACAGCCCATGTCCCCTTGGTTAGGCTGGCTGGATCCCACCCATGCATGAATTCATGCACCAGGCCTCTAATACACACACACACACACACACACACACACACACACACACACACTGAGTGGCCAGATTATTATGCATTCAGAGATCATAATAATCTGGCCACTCAGTGTAGTAACTATTCTTTTTACATTGAATCCTATACCTAAACATAATTTTGTATCTAAATGACCCCATTTGAGAGAATATTGTCCAATGGTTCATTAGCACCTTGACAGAACTGACACTGATCAAGACTTCCACAGCTACAAGTGTTAGCGATGACTCTTCAGAGGTAATTGTTTTTTTCATGGTAGATTTTAAGATTGTATTAATACTTCATACATGTTACACAGCACACCCATTTTATAAGATTTTTTAAAATATAGATATATATTTTTATTTCAGAGAGGAAGTGAGAGGGAGAGAGAAATAGAAACATCAATGATGAGAGAAAATCCTTGATCAGCTGCCTCCTGCATGCCTCCAATCCAGGCATGTACCTCAACCGGGAATCAAACCATGACCTCCTGGTTCATAGGCTGACGCTCAACCACGGAGCCACACCACCGGTGCTTATAAGTTTTTTCAAAGCAAATATCTTTCTTATGTGTATGTGTGTTTATAAATATATCTTTATTATTCTGTTTTTGATAGAGAACCACTGGTTGCCTATGGAATATTTCACCTACTTTTAGGATGTTAGCAATGAGAAATCTGAGCTGTCACTCAATTAATAATTTCCTCATAGATGAGAAAAGTGGGGTCCAAAGTTTGGGTAACTTGTCAAAAATCACAGTGCAAATGGCTGGTGGGGAGGGGTCAATTGGGGAAAAAGGAGACATATGTAAAACTTTAGATGATAAAATAAAATAAAATAAATCACGCAGTGCTACAACCATGAATAAAACTCAAGTCTCTTGACTATCAGTCCAATGTTGTTTTGGTGCTTTTAAAAAAAACTTAAAAGGCTTTACAATGTACTGTTGCTTTAGGGGAAAAAAAGTTCCTGATGAGAGATTTGAAACCTCTTCTTGGCAGGAATCATGCCAGACCTCGTGGATAACAAAGTTCTTTGGAAGAGTGTTTAATTCATACATTTCAAATGAATTAATGGATTTTTCTTAAGGCTATAGTGTATGTGACTTTTTCTGTGGGAGGAAGAGTAATAGTTTAACAACACTGGATTTTGCTGTATATAATAGTTAGAAACTACATTGCCGTTATAATGACATAAGCAAATGAATAATGTAACAGTTACCTGGAATCTTTTTAAATGATCTGGCATTATATAAAATAAGACTGACTGGCAGAATGGCTGATACATACTAAAGTCCCTTTTTCTAAAGAATAAAGACTGTTTTTGTACTTAAATGACACAATTATTTGAAATGTTCACATTACCTTCCCTATCATTGAGTCTTGGGCTGTGTCTCCGTGAGGCCAAACATCTTGATGAAAACTACAAAATAAGGTAACTATCAAGATGTTGATGTATTTGCAGTATCAGTGAAAGAATCCATTTACAATTGTAATCAGAAAAGTTATACCTACTGACTTACATCACAGTATTATATTTACGCAGTAAATTTACATAGTAAAGCCATTCCAATGGTTGCAATATTGCACAGCCATTAAAATTCATGACCTTGGAGATAATGTGGCAACAGGGGGGGAAATGTTTGTGTTCTAATATTTCACCAGGAAATCAGTATTCGTTGTCACATAATTTTATAGAAAAAGAATTCTGCACAGAAAAGGGGCAGAAAAAAATACACGCCGAAATAATAACAGCTGTGTTAGGGTAGTGGCAATATGAGTGCTTCTTTCTTATCTCTAGTCATATTACTTCTGTAACAGAAAAAAAAATTAACAAGTACAAAGAAAATGAGATCTATAAAAGAAAGTACAGTAAACATTTGTGATTCAAAGCAGCCTCACATTTTTATTGTTCACCACAGTGTAAATTCTGTCTTCAGAGAAGTGAATTCTAAAACAAAATTTCCTAATCTCCCGAGCCTCTGTCCGAGTCCAGGGTGAGGTTCTGTAGCTCAGTTTCTGGCTTTCAGTTGCACCTGTCAGAAACTACCTGAAGAGCGGACAGGGTCCCGATAGCCATTCTGCTGGCAGGGGCGGTTTCCATATCATGGTTCTGTGGACAGCGGTGAGAGCCACTACCTTCCCCATTGCAACAAAGACAGTTTGGTGCTGGGATTGGTGGTAACTCGCCCTAGAACCCTTCCTCCAGCCTTTCCAATGATTACCTGGACTTCCTAATCTCCCTTTATAAGTCCCTTCTTATTTAAATGACTTAGACTTGATTCCTTTGTCTACATATAAGAATGCTGGGGCTAACCAAACTGGAATGCACCCAATAAAAGCTGTATGAAGGGTGACATAACTTAAAGGGAAGGCCATTCTGAACTTCAAAAGAGCACCATGATTATATTAAAATACCCTGTATGAGGTAAATATCATGAGTGTCATTTCTGGGCAAAACATTGAAGAGTTGGTGTGCAACCCTATAGCTCTCTCCTGTGGCAGCAATCATGGGGCCTCCTGTTCCAGATGATGCAGCTACAAGATGTGTCGGGGAGTGCTCCCCAGTGACCCAAATACAACATGTAATGTGATCAAGAAATAAATCTGTTATGTTAGGCCACTGAGAATTGGGAGTTAATTTGTTACCATAGCATATAGCCTAACCTAGCCTGATCAATACACAAATACTATCTAAAATGAGATGTGTTCCATAATCAAAATAAATAAATGTGTAGCCCTGATGGGTGTTGCTAAGTGGTTAAAGGGTCATCCTCCAGGTTCAATTCCCAGTGAAGGGCACGTACCCGGGTTGCAGGCCCAATCCCTGGCCTTGGCTGGGACATCTGTGGGAGGCAACCAACTGATGTGTCTCTCTCCAATGACCAATGTTTCTCTCTCTCTAGCTCTGCCTCTCTTTCCACTCTCTCTAAAAAAAATCAATGGAAAAATATCCCCAGGTGAGGATTAACAACAACAAAAAGACTAAAGGTTTATTGTTATTTTGTATCAAATAACTAAATCTGGGTTTGCCTGAAAGCAAATATAGCAAAAAAAAAAAAGTAACACATTATGAAAACCCTAAATATTTAATGATCTTAAAAATAGCAATTAGATTATGCTTTTTCAGTACTCACACAATAAAACAATAGAATGATGAGTGCTGCATATTAATTTCCTTAATT
The DNA here is from genome assembly GCA_004026805.1 of Lasiurus borealis. Classification (NCBI taxonomy): domain Eukaryota; kingdom Metazoa; phylum Chordata; class Mammalia; order Chiroptera; family Vespertilionidae; genus Lasiurus; species Lasiurus borealis. Next base: position 35,566 of record PVJN01017299.1, on the reverse strand, counting down.
AGTATGCAATAATTTTTTGAAAGCTATACTTATTTATTATCAAATTCTTGGTTGTTTGTGTAGAAGTGTGAGGAAATTGCTAAATGGGAGTCAAATAATTTCTAACTCAAGTGTTCCCACAGATTCCAAGCTGCATAAGTCTGGTAGAGGAAAGACATTCACCATTACTGTCCTTATTGAACTGACTCATCTCTGAGCATGGTCCGTGAGCACAGGCCTCGCTGACCAGAGCTTGAGAGGGATTCCCCCATGGATACTCCCATGGCCATGGAGAGTGTTCTCATAAACCCCTCGTCTCTCATCACACCGCCCTCTCTTCTACAATCACTGTGCTTTTTTTAAAAAAAAAAATACATGTTTTTATTGATTTCAGAGAGGGAGAGAGAGATAGAAAACATCAATGATGAGAGATAATCAGTGATCTGCTGCCTCCTGCACAACATCTGCTGGAGATTAAGTACCCAACCCAGGCATGTGCCCTGACCAGGAATCAAACTGCAACCTTCTAGTTCATAGGTTGATGCCCAACCATCAAGCCACACCAGCTGGACTTACTTCTTTTGCTTCTATGTGGTCGCCACCTTTCCTCTCCAGGAGTGACCCTTCCCCAACGTTAGCAAGCCTTTGTCCTCCTCCTGGTCCTGGAAATTCTCAGTCCTTGCTGAGGCGCTATGAGTCACAACATTTCTCTCTTCTACCTGTTCCTGCCACTGGGTAGAAGGAACTGGAAGGTTTACAGCCTGAAAGTGGAGATGTGGTCGGAGATTTGTATTCTGTTTCTTCCCCTTCCCCTCTTCATTGGCCATCCATTAAACAAATTCAGACATCTTGCCTCAGACTGTTCATTTCCTACCAATAGCCCTCAATAGGTCAATATATTGGGCATCATATTTCCCTTGATACTGTAACTTAGGAACTCAGTAATCAAACAACTACTGCTTTCCTCCCAGCCTTGTGTAACATTTCAAAGGCCTCTAATTCACTAGTTTGGGGATCAGCCATTGCTCTCTAGAGTGGAAAGAAAGGCAACCTCATCATACATGTAAGGTATTATGTAAATTGCAGGTGTCAGCATATTGTGAGCCAAATCCAGCCCACCACCTGTTTTATAAGTAAAGTTTTATTGAACCTAGCCATACCCATTACTGTCTATTTCTGTTCCACAACAGCAACGCTGAGTAGTTACAACAGTGACGCTATGGTCCACAAAACTTAAAATATTTACTATCTGGTTCCTTATAGAAAACCAGAGGATATTTTTCTATTGTCAGCTCCTGATGTAGTCTATCACACCTAAAAGGAAGACCACTTCAACCAGAGGGATTAATCTTAGCTGCTGCTTTTAATGTTTAGGGATAGTTTTTTCTTTTGAATAAGAGACATAGACTCTGGAGAAGTGAACACTTCCATTTTTCTCTCCATATACTTGCATGCCTTCATAGTGGCTAAAAGAGTTATATTTAAAATTGAAGAATCTACAAAATTAACATATTTTTTTACTATCAGATATTTAATTTAGATGGGCAAGTTCATAAATGTAAAGCTTTAAAGTTGTTCTTGACTCCCTCACCTCATCCCTCTATTCATATCCACTGGTCAAGTTCTATTGATTCTACCTCCTAAATGTCTCCTACATTAATCTTCCTTTTCCTACTCCCAGCACCAAGCCTGAAGCCTTTATCTTTTATCTGAACCATACCTGATCTACCTCAATGGATTGCTCCTCTCCTGGCCTGCAAGCCATCCCACCTCTTCCAAGTCATTCTCACTATCTGTGTAGTATCTATCCACCCTCCTCTAAAGACTCGCCACATGCAAGATCTCCCTCAACACATGCTAGTCATGTACACCTCACCACATGTAAATCTCTGATGTGTATTAAATATAGAATATTTAATTCTTCTATCTTATATAGTACCACTCTTTCCCTAGTCACTCAAGCCAATAAACCTACGAATCATCTTTGGTTTGTCATTTCCCTTCACACCTCACACCAACCATCAGCTCTCCCTTCAAAAATGTATAGTAATGCTAACAGAGCTAAAAGGAGTTAAATTGACACATATGTGGGCAAGCTGATTTAAGAATCAACTGAGAAGTAGACACAGAAGTCACACCGATGGAAATCAGAATGATAGCTCATTCTTCTACCTGCTAGTAAACAAATCTTAATAATGTGACCCCAGAGCTAGCAAGTCACAGACCCCTCTGAGCAGGGCAGAATGCCTGTCCTAGCAACACTTACAACATGGAGGAACCGGGCAGAATATGCACAGTAGCAGGCAGGCAGATCTCCCACAGGAAGAAGGAGGGAGAAGGTGGAGGAGTCTGCTGGTATCACCTGGCACTGCCTGACAAATTCTGGGAGGAGTGAGTGGGAATGAGGAAAGACCAGGAAGATTACTGGGAAGTCACAGGAAAGATTCCCTCTGCCAACATTCCCCAGATTTTTGAACTAGTGATGTGACTGCCCTCCTTGGAAGACAAGGTTAACAATCTAGTTGGGCAATCCCAGCCCCACAGTCAAAAGATTATTCCCCCAACATGAACCGTGGCTCTCCTGGGATGCTGGGTAGGCAGTGTTTTACTTTCAACTATGGGAGGGTTGTCAAAGGTTTGACAATGGGATAGAATAACAACATAAACATATTCCGATCATAAAAATGCCATCAACATACAACATCCCAAATTTGAATATTAACTGCCTTTTTAATGGGTTTTCCTGGGAGGAAATTAAAGTTAAAGATTAAATTCCATGCAAATTAGTCCAAAGATTTTAGAGGTCAAAAGAATTAAAGTTCAAAATCATGTTCTCTTGCACTTGTGAGTTAAAGATCCAAAAGTTAAAGTCCAAATTTTATCCTCTCTCATGTCCTATTTCTGCCCCCTCTCAGCTAAAAGGGTCTTTGCTGTCAGGTACATACGCTGTCTTTGGTAACTAAACCTGAGCTATCTCCTACGTAATGGAAATAGGTCCTAAAGGAAGCATATGGAAAGCATCTCCACCATGTCTTGTGTTTAAAAACTCCAAGACATACCAGTACACAAAAGACTATCCCAGCGCTAGCCCAACTCACCAAATCTAGGGAACAACTCAATCTTGTTATTATAAGTGAAATGATGTGTCCAGAGCCCACAGTTAGTGTCACCAGTGATGCTAGTTAGAGGTTCGGTGGTTCTGGATGAAAGAAATCCTCTTCATGATGCCAGTGAGTCCAGGCCAGTTATCTGGTTCACAGTCTCTGAATTTATACTGAGTCAGGATCAATCTCCCGTCTGGTAGTTAACTTAGAGGGATTGTGTGTTATGCTCAGAGTTCAGGGTCCCCAACAATCAAACACTAGAGAGCCTTTTTCCAATGCAAAAGCAAAGAGTCTTTATTCAAACCCAGGTTTGGCTCCCAGCCTCTTACTGGCGCAGCAGCCAGAAGAGAGAGCGAGCCCTGGAAGAACAGTGGGTTATATGGGGTGGTCATTTGGGTGGGCTTAGGGAGGTGACGGGGGTTACAGAGATTGGCCACTTGGGTCAGGGTTTTTCTGTGGTCTAGCCTTATTAGGACCCTCGCTGTGTTCCTGGAGCCTCATTGGTCCATTCGGGTGGTGGTCGGGGAAGTTAGGACATTGCTGGCACACCTGTGGCCCCTCCCAGAAAAGGGAGGGGGTTTAGGTAGGGGGCCCAGCCTTACAGGACAAGATGGAGGAGAGTTTGTTTCTGCTTTGTCCTTTTATTGTGGTGAGGGGAGGGGGCAGTAGTACTGAAGATATATGCACATAGCCTTCTTTCTAAGATAATCGCATTAGAGACATTACAATCTTTTTGTAAAGTTAGAAGTTTGTGTTGGTGGCAGCTCAAATAACCAGGCTATTTTTTTAAATGTGCTTCTACCTTTCTAATAATTCATCTCTAGCTTTCCATTTCCCCTCTAAGCGCCATGTTTCTGGCATCGCGATGCCGAACTGAATGTGGGCCTCATCAAGGGCCCATCAGCAGGCCTCTTCGGTCCCAGGCTACTGAGGGTACTTTCCATTGGCTCTTGCTATGGAATTGCTTAGAACTCTAAAATCTGTTTACAAAAGAGATTTTCACCTAATTGTCATCTGGTTGATTCCACTGAAGAATTACTCTTAGCAGATTCCTGAACTGAATTACTGTTGATGCTTTCAACGCTTGTGTTTCTTGTGGTCTGTGAGAATCTATTCCTCTCCAACGGGACCCTATATTCTCTCTGTCTCTCCTCCACTTTTAAATATTCCAGGCCAGGGATGGCATTTATTTCTGGGACATCTTTCATTAAAGTACTAGTATATGCTTCTAGTGCTTCACCTTCCGCCATTGTTTCTCTGCTCCTTCCAGATGACTCACATGACTTTCTAAAAGTTCAACCTACTTCTTAAATTAATTACTTTCCTTTTCTAACACACGAACAGCTGGGATTATAGGTCTTTTTAATTTTTCTCTTTGCCTTCTAACCCAGAAAATAGATTGTCTAGTATATCTGTCTAGGTGTTTGATGTATAGAGGTCCACTTTAGGGAGGCATATGAAATCAATCAATTATAAGCCTACTAAAATCTTCACTGTTCAAACAAACCTTGGCCACTTTCTCCTACCCATGTTGGATGGTCCCACCTGGAAGATATTATTCCATCAAACCAGCATCCAATCTGGGGCTAGACTTAGCTGATTAATGTTAGAATGCCAATTTCCTATGTTTCTCCAACGCATGCCCTAAAGGCACAGGCAAAACCTGCTTGCCACCTGCAATAAGGTCCTGTCTCTGAATCTTACCCATACAACAATTATTTGAGTATTTCATGCTTTTCTGCTCTCAGATCTGTCCAGATTCCTTGTGACAACTTGATATAACTACCCTGTCTTCAAAAGTTGTTTCCCAATTGCTGTTACCATGGATTCTTCATCTGCTCCTTTTAGAGGACCTCTCAGTTCACTCCTGGATCTGGATTTTTTTGCAGGCAGTGGGTTTTACTTACCCCTTTTAGTCAGAGGTCTTACCTCTTTTTGTTTGTTTTTTTAATGGGTCTAGACACCTACTGCTGAACCAGTAATAATTAAAACATCTTTAACTTTTCTAATACCCTCTTTATAAACAATTAGGTCTGAGTACACGTCCTATTCCTTTTGTGCATATCCACCTTTGTCTCCAAGAGCTTATGCTGGTCTTCATATATGCCCAGTCTACTAGCATATACTAAGTGCTTACACTGTCTCCACCATGGACTGAATGTAGCCTTCCATGTTCATGTTAAATGGAAGGAGGTCTTTGGGATTGCTTAGGTCATGAGAGTGGAGTTCTCATGAGGTTGGAGGGCTCCCTATCCCTTCTACCAGGTGATGTGACAGTGAGAAGACAGTTGTCAATGAACCAGTGTCTATGAACCAGACACTGAATCTACCAGCACCTTGACCTTGGACTTCCTAGCTTCCAGAACTGTAAGAAATAAGTTTCTGCAGTTTATAAGCTACCCAGTTTATGATATTTTGTTATAGCATCCCAATTGGACTAAGGGAATTTCCTAAGAAAAATTTATACTCCCTCCAGATAACCATCTTGTCTTCCTTTACTTTGATTCCATTCTTCCACTTCCTTTATTCTTATAATCAGGCTGTTACATAACTTTCAAACTATTGCAATTCCTCCTTGATTTCCTGAGGAAATTATTGCAGGGGACAGAGAGTTCAAGCATGGGCCTTTGGATCGTTTTTCTACCTCAACCCAATAAAAATGCTTATTCTCTTTACCCTAAGAAGTCCCATGAAAATGAGTTTACTGATTTTTGTGGGAGATTTGCAATCTGGGCATTCCAAATCCAAAGCCATGACTAAACTTGTCTAACAAATCCACAGCCAATTAAGGTTGCATGGTAGGCCTGGTTGTTGAGTCTATCAGCAAGCCATATGAATGTTAGTTGTGCCACAATTTCCTCTTTTGAGCTCAAAACAATATAAAATGGAACAAAATTTTTTCAGGCAGCTGATCTAACACTGCCTAGTTAGATCTGACAATAATAATTTAAAGCCAGACCATGTCTACCATTCAAGCCATAATCATCTCTTGTCTGGATCACTCCTGTAGTACCTGACTCATCTCCCCATCACCATTCTTGCTTCCCAAAAGATCATCTGCCACATAGCTGCCTTAATGATCTTTTAAAAACTGGCATAAGCTCAAAGGACTGTTAAACAAGTGAAAAGGTAACTCAGAGAATGGGAGAAAGTTTTTGCAAACCCAATTTTAAAATGTGCATAGGGCTGGAATAAACATTTCTCCAAAGCAGATATACTAATATCCAATAAGCATATGAAATGACTCATCATTAGTCATTAGGGAAATGCTAGTCAAACCACAATAAGATATTTAATCCCGAAGATGGCTATAATCAGAAAATAACAAGTGCTGGAAAGGATGTGGAAAAAGTGGAATCCTCATACATTGCTGGCAGGAATATAAAATGGTACAGCCACTTTAGAAATGAATTTAGCAGCTCTTCAAAAAGTTAGACACAGAGAAGATGTTGGCATAGGTAAACATCGGAACTTGCTATCTCCCACAACCACATCAAAACTACAACCAAAAAACAAACAAACAAACAAAAACAGATATCATCCAAAACCATGGGAAAGCTGGCTGAGAGGTTCTACAACAAAAAGGAAAGAGAAAAGCATACAAAGACTTATAAGAGGTGCAGATGTACAGAAGAGCGAAGGTATGGAGGTGCACGTGTGCAGAAATGGACTGGCAACTGAGTACTCTATGGTCTTTTTCGATCAGGAGGGAAACAGAAGCTCTCGCAACTGCTCTGAATTCCAGTTCTGGTCAAGACTCAGGGAACCCAGATTCATATAGAGAAACTGGACTATCAGGCCGGAACACAAGGGCAGTTTTTTCTCAAAGGTGGTCACAGCGTTCATTGTTCCTGCACGAGGCCATGGGACACAGAGACCCAGGGACCTATAGGGAGAGCACACTGGAAGCTATTTAGGCTTTCTCTGCCCAGTGATTCCCTGAGACCACGCTTAACCCAATTTACAACCCCACCCAAGCTGTGCACATATGAATGGCCTGGCCTTTTGCAGCCTAATCTTACAAACTGCAGCTGGGTCAAAGAAACCCAGAGCTTCCAAAAGATAGCTTAAGGCTCGTCAGCAGCCTGCATTGCTTTGCAGCTGCGCCTCATCTGGGCACCTCCAAACCCCAAACTAAGATGAGGAAACTGCAGATTTATCAGGAGCTCCTGCTGGGTGGCCTCAGGCAAGGATTGACTTTCTACCTCCTTGGAGATCCAAGAGCCAGTGCACCCAGTGGTCAAAGTGAGACCACACCAGATGAGACAACTCTTCAGATCCATAAAAGACACACTCAGGGAGCAGACTCAATGAGCACTAAAACCCCACGGAAGCAAGTCCTGCTCCATAAGGGTGTCTTCAACACAGTAGTTCTCCCATTGTAGACACAAGCAGTCCTCACAACCAATTGGTCTGGAGATCAATTCTGCCCAAAAGCAATCAAGGCTTAACTACAACAAGATTGTGCACACAATAAAGGGGTGCACCAAGAGCTTCCACCTCAGGTGACTGGGAAGGTTGAGCCACTGGGCCCTATAGGACACATAGCACACAAAGCCACTCTATCAACAACAGGGAAGCAGCCAAAATTTGGAGACAAAGAAGAAGGTCACAAATGAAAGAAATGGAGAAAAGCAAATGACTGGATATAAAGTTCAAAACCACGGTTACAATGTTACTCAAGAATCTTCAAGAAACCTCAAAGTAATTTAGTGAGATCCTCAAGGATATGAAAAAGGACCAATTAGAAATTAAGAACACACTGACTGAAATAAAGAATAATATACAGAGATCCAACAGACTAGAGAATCCCAAGAATCAAGTCAAAGATTTGAAACATGAAGAAGCAAAAAAAACACCCAACTGAAAAGCAAAAAAGAAAAAAGAATTGAAAAATATGAAGGTAGTGTAAGGAGCTCTGGGAAAACGTCAAGCATACCAACATCTGAATTTTAGGGGTACCAGAAGAAGAGAGAGAGCAAGACATTTAAAACCTATTTGAAAAAATAATGACAGAAAACTTCCCCCACCTGGTGAAAGAAATTGACTTACAAGTCTAGGAAGTACAGAGAACCCCAAACAAGAGGACTCCAAAGAGGACCACACCAAGACACATCATAATTAAAATACAAAAAAGAGCAAAGGACAAAGAGAGAATATTAAAAGCAGCAAGAGAAAAACAGTTAGTTACCTACAAGGGAGCACCCATACAGACTGTCAGCTTATTTCTCAACAGAAACTCTGCAGGCCAGAATGTGAGTGGCAAGAATTATCCGAAGTGATGAATAGCAAGAACCTGCAACCAAGAATACTCTACCCAGCAAAGCTATCATTCAGAATTGAAGGGCAAACAAAGAGTTCCACAGCTAAAGGAGTTCATCACCACCAAACCAGGATTATATGCAGAAAGGTACTCTTTAAGAAGAGGAGGAAGAAAAGGGTAAAGGTAAAAATTATGAACAACAAATACATACCTACCAACAAGTGGGTCTAAAAATTAAGTGAATTAAAAATCTGATGAACAGAATAAACTGGTGAATATAATAGAATCAGGAGCATAAAAAAAAACACAAAAAAACAAAAACAAAGCAACAACAACAACAACAAAAAACCCAAAGTGATGGATAGCAAGAACCTACAACTAAGATTACTCTATCCAGCAAAACTACCATTCAGAATTGAAGGTCAGAAAAAGAGCTTCACAGATAAGAAAAACCTAAAGGAGTTCATCATCACCAAGCCAGTATTATATGAAATGCTGAAAGGTATTTTTTAAGAAGAGGAAGAAGAAAAAAAAGGTACAGATAAAAATTATGAATAACAAATACATATCTATCAACAAGTGAATCTAAAAATCAAGTGAATAAAAAAATCTGATGAACAGAATAAACTGGTGAATATAATAGAATCAGGGGCATAGAAAGTGAGTGGACTGACAATTCTCAGTGGGGAAGGGATGTGGGGGTTGCAGGAAGAGACTGGACAAAAATTGTACACCGATGAATGAGGTCAGTGGCGGGGGTAAGGGCAGAGGATGGGGTGGGAACCGAGTGGAGGGGAGCTATGGGGGATAAAAAGAGGAACAACTATAATAATCTGAACAATAAAGACTTATTTAAAGAAAAAGTTAAACACAGAGTTACCATATGACCTAGCAATTCTACTCCTAAATATATACCCACAAGAAATGAAAGCATATATTCATACATAAACTTGTATACAAATGTTCATAACAACATTATTCATGAAAGACAAAAAGTTAAATAGCCCAAATATCCATTAATAGATGAATGAATAAATAAAACATGGCATACACATACAGTGGAATATTGTTTTGCCATAAAAAGAAATGAAGTAGTGTTACATGCTACAAGATGGATGACCTTGAAAACATTATGTAAAGTAACAGAAGTTAGGCACAACAGGCTGTATGATTCTGTTAATGGCAAACAGCACCAGACGTTGGACCTCCGTCCTTGAGTTGGGATAAGAAAATAATTTGGAGCCAAGAAACTCAAACACAAGTGAAAGATTATTTAGAAAGTCACAGAGATAGAAGTGAGCCAGCTCTGCTGCGTGGACTCATGAAACAAGTTGGAGGCAAAAGAAGGGCCTTTTGGAATTTAGGAGAAAGAAAGAAAAAGAGCTGCGACTGGTTTGGCTCAGTGGATAGAGCGTCGGCTTGCGGACTGAAAGGTCCCATGTTCGATTCCGGTCGGGGGCATGTACCTTGCTTGCGGGCACATCTCCAATGTGGGGCGTGCAGGAGGCGGCTGATCGATGTCTCTCTCTCATCGATGTTTCTGACTTTCTTTCTCTCTCCCTTCCTCTGTAAAGGGTCAATAATATATATATATATAAAGAAAGACAAAGATAATGCACCTGGAAGAAGAAAGGGGGAGGTGCAGGTATGGGCATGAGAGAGGGAGAGGGAGAGAGACAGAAACAGAGAGAGAAAGAGAGAGAGAGAGAGGTGGGTTTTTTATCTGAAAGGCTTTTATCTGCTTTCTAAAGGGAGGGATTTTAGGGGGGGAGAGGTCATGGTCTCTACTGATTGAGGGTCATTAGTCCTGCTTGTCCTAATATCAACTATGGCGCGGTCCATCTGGTTTTGCTGCTTTTCTGGGCCTGGAGCTGAAGTTCAGGTGAGGGCTAGATGTTATCTCCAGTTTGACCCAAACTCTGTCTCTGTGGTCAACAGACCGGACGCTCTGTTCCTAAGATTGTTTGATGCGGGTCAGAACTGCACTGTCCTGAGGGCTTGATGCTGAAGTGAGTGGTCCTGCAAGGGCTTGTATGGGAGTCATATGAGGCTTTTCTCCAGCGCCCTCTTCCTCTTCTGAAGAGGTCTAACGCCTGACCAGCGGCTGCCAGAAGAGGAACGGTGGGGAGAGGGGGGGTCCAAACCACATGACCCAAGATATGAAAAGTCAGGGGGTCTAAACCCCTCAACTAGCGATATATCTTTGGTCCCACCTAACAATTGTCGGTTGCTAGGCACCCAGGGCTTTCTATAACCTGGCCTGCTTTTCCTTCTCTGCTCAAATCTACTAACTGCCTACTATAGCAATTCCATTTAGATGACAGGTCCAGAATAGACAAATCCATAGAGAACAATAATATTATTATTTTTTTGCCAGGGGCTGAGGAAAGGAGCAAGGGAAGTAACTGCTAATAGATATGGAGTTTCTTTTGGGGGTAACGGAAATGTCTGGAATTAGTGATAATATCTGCACTCATTATGAACTGCTAAAAAAGCACACAGTCAGTTGTGTACTTTAAAATGGTGACATTTGTATTATCCAAACTATAAATTTTCGAAACACTCAAAAGGAAAAAATAATTTACACCAGATCGCGATCTTCCGCTGGTACTGGTTAAACCCTGCAGTGGCTTCTGTTAGCATTCAGATAAAAACTAATCTCCTTACCTAGGCCTATAAAGCTCTGTATGATATGACCCCTACCTGCCTCTCTCATCTCATCCCCATCACTCCCTTCACTCCTCATCCCTCACTGACTTTTCATTGCAGGTTCACTCCCTTCCTTTACTCATGTTTTACACTTAATCTTCCTTCTGCTTGGAGTATTCTTTAAGTAGGACTTCTCTTGACCGCCTCCTTCTTATCCTGGGGATCTCAGATCTATGTCACCTCTTCAACTAGAGGCCTCCCTCATCAACCCCATCACTGTCTATCACATTACCTTGTATTATTTTTCTCACAGCACATTTCACTGTCTGATACTATTTGTTTATATATGTATTCTCTGAGAACCGAGATTTTGTCTGCTGTGCTTACAGCTGTCACCCAAGTGCTAAGACTATTGCCTGGCACAGAGAACCTTCTCAAAAAATACATTTCGAATGAATGAATGTGACCTAATTTGTGTACGTTGGAAACGTAGACGTTGTGATGGTAGTTGGGGTGCTGAGAGCTACACTTGGTTTTGAATAAGAGCCTCAGGAACTCCATTCCTGGGCACACTGAAGCCACAAGTACAGTGTCTGGGGTAAGAAACAGAAAGCACGGGGAGATGTACTGACACGCCCCCATTTTCTGCCCATGAGATTCAAATAAAAAATCTGCGTCAGGCCTGGCCTTCGTGGCTCAATGGTTGAGCGTCGACCTATGAACTAGGAGGTCATGGTTTGATTCCCAGTCAGGGCACATGCCTGGGGTTTTAGGCTTGATCCCCAGTGGGCCGTGCAGGAGACAGTCAATCAATGATTCTCTCTCATCATTGCTGTTTCTATAGCTCTCTCTTTCACCTCCTTTCTCCCTAACATCAACCCATATATATGTGTGTGTGTGTGTGTGTGTGTGTGTGTGTGTGTGTGTATGTATACATATGTATATGTATATACATATACATGTGTATGTATACATATGTATATGTATACATATACACACACATATATGTATATACACACACACACATATATATATGTATGTGTATATAAAATCTGCTTCGGGATGGTCCCCTTAGCCTGAATAGCCTAATTTGAATGAAGTATGGTGAAGAGAAGAGGCTTGTTAGCTAGACTCACCCTGTGTCTCATTGTTTGAGTCAAGTAGGAAGAATTTGCCCGCCACGTTTGCTCTTCCTCAACCACCTGTAAATCATTCATTCTCACTACTGAAACCTAAGAACCTGGTTCCTACCCTCCCCGCTCCCCCGCCTCTTCTCCTTTGTCCAAAATGTCATGTATACCCTATCCACAAATATTTCACTTCAAACTTTCTCCTGTTAATCTGCCCCCCTTGCGCCCAGCTAGATGAACTTCGATGGTGGGAGAAAAAGCATTACTTTTTGTAACCCCTGCTGTAACTCATCATCATTTCAAAATTACCCAAAGTCAACATTTTATCCTTGTGGAAACCATGGCCAAACCACCCCACGTTCCTGAAATCACTATATAAATCTCACCGCATAATTCATGACTCTCTTTGTTCTCTGAGAAAAGAGTTGAGGCGCAGATGCTGGGTCTGGGCACATTGGAGGAGATCAAAGCGGGGGGGGGGGGGGGGATGGCAATGAGGCAGCACCTTGCGGTGTCCCTGTGATTGCAGCTTCGCTCAGCTTCCGGGCTGGTGCTTTGTTCCTGGAAAGGGGCAGTAATAAAGAGCAGAGCCCCTGAAAACCTCAGAGCAAAAACCACATCTGCTCGGGGGCCCAGGAAGAGGGTGAGCAGCGAGGGAAGGTGACAGCAGCCGTTAAGTGAAATTAAGGAGCGAGCATGAACTTGCCTGTGTTGGAGTGAGGGGGGTGTGAGGGTGGTGGGAACCGGAGGGCTGACAGGAGGGCAAATGAGGATGCGGGAGCCGGGAGCACGGCCTCTGGAGCCGATGCCCAGGGGCCTCTGTGCGGACCTGAGGCCTGGCACCTCCACATTTTGCTGGTGAAGACTGAGAGGCACAGGCTGCTGTTTCATCACTGTGAGCGAGGGAAACGTGGTTCCACATCTACCAGAGGGGATGGTACTCATATTCCCTTACTCAAATGAGGAAAATAGCCTATTTTTATTCTGCGATGCTCTATGAATCATCGATAACATCAATTAAGTGGAAGCAACATTAGGGGGGAAAAATCTGTCAGTGTGTCTTTTAATGAGTTTGATCATCAGGCAAATGAAAATCCTTACCTCTGAACTAAGCCAGGTGGGATAAAAACCTAACGATAATTTAGGTTTAGATGATCAAATGAAGAATAGAGGTTACTGAGGTAGGAAAGGAAAAGCTCGGAGGGATGAGAAAGTGAGGTAACACAAAGACATTAAAGGCTGGTTCAGAAACAATAACTGACATTGTGAAAAGGGAAGAGAAGCATTTTTAAGCTGAAAAAGATAAGGCTTTATTTAAAATCAGGTTGAACAATTACATTTTCATAAAATTTAAATGGAAGAAAGGGAGCCGAGTGTGGCATAGCCCAGCCCGCCCAGACCCATCAAGGGATGTCTCAGATCATGAATTAGGTGCTTTTGCGGTTATCAGAAGAAACTTCTGGCGTGCACAGATGTGAATTTCCAGAACAGCCTGCTGGGTGTCCTCCATTGTCATGCCATCCCGCACACTCCATCACTTAACAAAGGAGCTGAAGCAGGCCTTTAATCACTCTAAAACCTACAAGGCGCCAAGACCAATTTGGCTCAGTGGATAGAGCGTTGGCTTGGGGACTGAAGGGTCCCAGGTTCGATTCCATTCAAGGGCATGTACATTGGTTGCGGGCACATCCCCAGTAGGGGGTGTGCAAGAGGCGGCTGATCGATATCTCTTTCTCATCGATGTTTCTAGCTTTCTATCCCTTTCTCTTCTTCTCTGTGAAAAATCAATAAAATATGTTAAAAATAATAATAATAATAAATAAAACCTACAAGGCCTTCCCATGTCTTAGGAAATCAACTCTGAACTCTTCCTGGCGTCCTAGCCCCACCCTGTCTCTTCATTCTTCCTTCATAGTTTTCTCCAGCACACGCTCCTCTCTCAGGCCTGTCTCACTTGTCCTGCCTCTGGACCTTCGCCCAAGCTACTGTCTTGATCTGAAATGTATGCTGTCTCCTATCCACCTAGCCGATTGCCCTTCTTCTGGCAAGATCGAAGTTCCATTTCAATTCCACCATGAATCTTTCTTTTTTTAAAAAATATATTTTATTGATTTTTTTACAGAGAGGAAGGGAGAGAAATAGAAAGTCAGAAACATCTATGAGAGAGAGACATCGATCAGGCGCCCCCTGCACACCTACTGGGGATGTGCCCGCAACCAGGATACATGCCCTTGACTGGAATCGAACCTGGGACCCTTCAGTCCACAGGCCAACGCTCTATCCACTGAGCCAAACCGGTCTTGGCAAATCTTTCTTTTTAAAAAAAAATTATTAGTTTACTTATTTTTAAATTGAATTTATTGGGGTAACATTGGTTAATACATTATATAACTTCTTGTCAAAACCAGTTTGGCTCAGTGGATAGAGCGTCAGCCTGCGGACTGAAAAGTCCCAGGTTCAATTCCGATTAAGGGCACGTACCTTGGATGCAGGCACATCCCCAGTAGGGGTTGTGCAAAAGGCAGCTGATCAATGTTTTTCTCTCATCGATGTTTCTAACTCTATCTCTCTCCCTTCCTCTCTGTAAAAAAAAAATAATAATAATAATAAATAAATTATATAACTTCTAGGTGTACAATTCTATATAATACATTATTTGTATGTTGTATTGTTTGTTTACCACCCCAAGTCAAGTCTCCTCTCTTCATTTATCCCCCCTACACCCTATTCTACCTCCCTTAGCCTCTCCTTTCCCTCTGTGTCTCTGAGTTCTCTTTTTCTTCTTCTCTTCTTCTTCTTCTTTTTTTTTTTTTTTTGTAATATATTTTATTGATTTTTTACAGAGAGGAAGGGAGAGGGACAGAGAGTTAGAAACATCAATGAGAGAGACATCGATTAGCCGCCTCCTGCACACCTCCTACTGGGGATGTGCCCGCAACCAGGATACATGCCCTTGAATGGAATCGAACCTGGGACCCTTCAGTCCACAGGCCGATGCTCTATCTACTGAGCCAAACCAGTTTCTTCCTCTCTTCTTAATCCCTTCACCATTGGATCTTTCTTGAATTCCCCTGTCTTTGAACTCCTAAAATACAATTGCTCAGTTATATACAGCCACATATTATTCACTATTCTTTTACATGTATTAGCACCAGGAACTAAGGGACAGAGAAGAGAGAGAGTGAAGTTCTCATTTTATACTCTGATTTGGAGGTGGGCTTTGGTAGGGCCTGGAGGAAGTGGAACAGATTGAATCCCAGAAGCCCTTGGTGCAGGAAAGGAAGTAGGGCCCGTTGCAACACGCATCCTGCTTTCCATGTCATTTGGCGATAACATCTGAAAAGTTTTAAGTTCAGCGTCATGAGGGAATGAGACATTTATCTGGATGCTCTAGATAACCAAAGCTTACCATGCAAATTCTCGGGCTCTATTCCAGACCCACTGAATCAGAATCTCCGAGGGAAGAGCCCAGCAACCTGTGTCCTCACAGCACTCTCGGTGGTTCTGATCCACAGTCACATTAGAGAATCACTGCGCTCCACCATAAAAACTGAAAAATTACCTGAAACTATTTCTATAACACATCCCATACTTCCTTGCCTTTTGGAACAGAACAGAGTAAACATGAAGTGCACCCTTCTTGTGGGGCCCAAGTCTCCATAGTGAGCGTTACTTCGTGCCCAGTGCCACTGTCACACCAGACAAAACAGTCAGGTACCACACTGCCAGGGCCCCGGGCCACCTGGTCACCTCACTCAGGCAACTGCCTGCAACTGTTATTTGGGTCCACCCAGACCTGATGATTATCTACAGCAATCTGGAGGGGTTCTCCAGCTTGGGGTTTTATGAAAGCAATACAAAGACTAATTGAAACTGTCTGGATCAGAGTGTCAAAGAAAAAGCGTGCAGTTCACTAATTATACCCACCCCTGATATTTCAGAACGAACACTGAGCTGATGCATTCTGGTGTCATCTTCCAAGGTCTCCACGAAGGAGGGGGACATTTTTAGGCAACTCTCAGGAAGTGTTGGTTCTCAACTGAATTTCTCTTTTCATATTATCTAGACTTCACTGATCCTCCTCCAGATATCACACTTTGTTCTCACCACATACCAGTTTGCCTTGACAAATCGGTTAGAAGGATCCTTCAGATCTGCAATGGCGATTGCTTCACGTTCAGATTTTACTGAGACGTCTCTCTGGACAATGCCACGGGGGCTTAGCTTCCCTTGGATACCCCGGACCTGCTGCCAGTTCCTTACTGCTGGGGAGCAACACCTTTTCCGCATTCGAAGCTTTGTATCCGTCTCTGATCAGCAGGCTCTGTGCTCCGCCTACATTGAGGTGTTCGGTAAGATTTATAGCCAGTTCGGTTCCTCTGGGGAAGAAATAACTTCCAGATTGAGTCGAAACTGAATAGAATTTCCGTGGATCTGAAGGTAGACGCCTGTGAAAAGTTGACAGATAACTGCCCAGAAGGCCTCTCAGAGAGGTTTCCAGCATTCCCCAGAAACAGAGAAGGTGCTAGTTTCCCTGCAGCCTCCCCGGTAGAGACAGAAAGTGCCTCTTCCTGTGGAGATCTGAGTGTCCTGTGCCACCTCCCCATGACAGTCACCATCAGAAGAACCTCAACCACCTCCCTTCAGAAACTGACCCTCCCTCCTGGGTGCAGTTTTCTTTTTCAATTTAATCTCCCCCCCCAAAAAAATTGAATTGAGAACTTACTTTGAAACTAGTTCTCACAAGTATGAAATCACAAAACTTGAAATCTTGCTATGTTACTTGGAATGACCTACATTCTTTTATCCTCTGAAGATGAGTCAAGAATTTTAAAGTCAGAAGGGAAAGAAATTTTTCAATGATCCAGCTCTTTTCGCTTAAAGAGCTTGGAGTTTCATGGTCTCCATCTCCACATCCCAAGACATCTCTTTTATTTCCATTCATAAGAAAGTTATTTATTGGGAGTCAAAAGGTTCTCTTAGACACAGCACTGTCCTCTTCTTCATTTCTCAGACAGCTAAAGTTGAAAAGTTAATCTCTAATGCAGGAATGATAATAAAAGGAGAAACGGGGGTAGGGAGAAGAGCAATATATAGGATCTTTCTGTATTTTTCCACTCAGTTTTTCTGTAAACCTAAAAATGCTATTAAAAAATGAAGTCCTTTAATGTTTTTAAAGTTAACACACACACACACACACACACACACACACACACACACACAGAATGGGCTATGTTACAAAGTGCTGTTTTAATAATTGAGACATGCATGTACAGAAAATAACAAAACATTTTACAAAAGCCATACAAAGAAAACATACTAATTTAATACATTAGAAAGGTAATCTTTGAGGACAGTGTAAGTGGAAAACAAAACGGAATTAACAAAATTAGAGAAGGACATTGTATGGACCAATGATAATATGCCACGAACTGAGTAGGATCAGATCTGTCCTATGAACTTGAAATTAAAAAAAAAAGACAAAGTAGCGGTTCTCCACTTGGGCAGGAGGGTAGAGTTTGGAGAAATTTAAAAAGAGTGCACATGCTTCAGCCCCTTTCAGACCAACCACATGGGAAACCCCACTCTTGGGGCCCAAGCTTGGGCATTTACAAAACTTCCTATATTGGTTTCATCATCTCTTCATGTCCAGAAGTCCATGTGATATAAATAAATTATTGAAAACATGAACAAGGGAGAAAAACAAATCTTCCTTCTGTTAGAACTCCAAATAATTTTCGTAGATCCTTCCTTTACAAGAGATGGAGTTCAATCGCTCTTTCCCCTCATGATTGTGGGCTGGGTATAGTCATTTGCTTCTAAAGAATAGACTATAGGAAAAGGGGGAATGTGAATTTATAGAAAAGAAAGCTGGCAAACACTGCCTACACTAAATGACCAAGGTTAACAAAACCAATAAGAAGTCATATTGCTAGCAGATACTCTTGAGGTAATTTGATGAGAATAGTACTTCCCTTCTCCCCAAAACCCATAACACGACTCTAATCCAAGAAAAAAATAATTGAGATGCATTATACAAAATTCCTGACTGTCATGAAAACTAGTACTCCTCAAAACTGTCAAGGTTATGGAAAAATTAAGAAACCCTAAAAAAATTGTCACACATCAGACAAGGACCGAGGAGGCAGGATGACTAAGTGTAATGCGGTGCCCTGGATGGGATCCTGAAACAGAAAAAGGACATTAATAGAAAAACAAGTGAAATCCAAATAAAGTCTAGGGTTAGTTTAACTAACTAGATTTAAAAGTTTAAAAAAAAAAGGTTCTAACTTACCAGGTACATATAATGTAATAAAAAAAAAAACAAAACAGAAACCAGAAAGGAGGAACATTGCATACAGATTCAGCAGAAGAGGAGAAAAAAATATATATTGCTTATTTTTCACATGAGTTATTGTGTACTTTCTGTTTTAAAAACAGCTTTACGGCGGTGTGGCTGAAATTCTGTAAAGGAAGAGAGAACATGGGGAGCGAAAGAGAGTGAGAGGCAGGTCAGAGATTAGGGTGAAGGCGAGGGAAGCCCACGTGAGGGCTCGGAGGCTGCCAAGCAGGCACCACAAGGTTGGAGCCCAGAGCCAGGCAACCTGTTTGGCCTTGTCCCGTCAGCACTCAGCACTGTGGCCGAGCTGGAAATGAGCTTGGGAATGCAGAAAGAGGCATGGTGGTGTATGCGGGAGGTCGTAACGATCTGGAACTCTCCACACCCCAGACTACTCTGAAGTGTCTGGGTCAAAACCTGGATATTGGGGAGGATGCAAAGAAGCCGAGCGGAGGGGAAAATTCAGTTAAGATTATATTGGCTCTTTTCCCTGCAGGAGCTCACACTGTGCTGTCCAATATTCTCAGACAGAAGGTGTTTAGAAATATACAAACTGCAGCGTCATTTTTCCTTTCATGCATGGTGGTGCTGATTCATATCCAAAAATCTACTTAGAAAAAATAATTTATCCCACCAATAACACTGATTTTTAATAGATTGCTCTAGCTTAAATGACTACAAATGCCAATGCAGAGGAAAACATTAAATTAAGAATTAAAACGTAGCTTATTTTTGCTCCCACATTAAAAATTGATTATGATATATAAAGTTGATAATTTTAAAAACCTTTAGCTGATTTTATTATATCAATCCAGTGATAGAATGAGTATCCTTCCCTTTTTTAAAACGAACTTTAAAAAACATTTTTTATTGTTTTGAGAGGAAGGGATGAGGGGGGAAGTGGGAGAGAGAGAGAGAGAGAATCAGAGAGACAGAAAGAAACATCAATTTGTTGTCCCACTTATTGATGATTCATTGGCTGATTCTTTATGTGCCCTAACCAGGGATCAAACCTGAAACCTTGATATAGGAGATGACATTCTAACCAACTGAATTACCCAGTCAGGGCTCATTTCTATCATAAATAAGAAAACATGAGGATCTGGATAATTAAGTAAATGGTTGAAGGACATACACCTAGTAAATAACTGAGCGAAGTTTAGACTTTTAGAACCCACGTTATCTGATGGCAGTTCTTGACCCGATGCCAGTCACTCCATACTTCCAGCCTGCCTGGTACAGCCAGACCCCTTTATAAGCTCAAAACTTGCAGCTTGAATGGAGTGAAGGTAGATTCTGGGACATTCTGGAGAGAGTTTGTGCTTCTCACACTGGCAGACAAGCTTAACCTTACAGCTCACACTGTCTTCAGCATGTGTTGTCAAGCCATGTGAAGTGGCCTTTTCACAGCCACCTTTTCTTAAAAAGCACTGAGTTCAGGGAATGTGAACGGGGTTTCTTACGTAGCATTTTTAATGGACACAATGAAATGATGTGATGTTCGAGAGTCTGAGCTTTGCTTTAAAATTATCCAGGAGGGAGCACAGGGGGAAGAGGGTACCAATGACATAAGAATGTCCATAGCCCTAACAGGTTTGGCTCAGTGGGTAGAGTGTCAGCCTGCAGACTGAAAGGTCCCATGTTTGATTCCAGCCAAGGGCATGTACCTTGGTTGCAGGCACATCTCTAGTAGGAGGTATGCAGGAGGCAGCATATCCATGTTTCTCTCTCATCAGTGTTTCCAACCTTCTATCCCTCTCCCTTCCTCTCTGTAAAAAATCAATAAAATGTTTTTTTAAAGATAAAAGAATAACCATAAATATATAGGAAATGGCACATACACAGAGAAGATAGGAATGGCTTTGTAACATAAATATTGAAATTTAGTGATGGGTACATAAGGCTTCATTATATGATTTCCTCTACTTTTATATATCTGATATTCTACAGAATAAAAAGTTACTCTATTAACACACAAATACAGAAATAAATAACATTAAGACTAAAATCTAAAGAAAAAATTAAGCATTTAAATTTTGAGGAACTTAACTACTTAGTCAGGGTAGGCTTGCTTGTTTTAATACATAGACCGTAAGCAATAATCATTCAAGCACAAGAGAAGCATATTTTTCTCTAAGAAAATGGCTCAGAGTGGTGTCCCAGCCTGGAGGGGTAGAAGCTTTGCTCCATGAAGTCACTCAGAGACTCGGCCAGACAGACTTTCAGTCATCTCCAACATCTGGCTCTAAAGTCACTCTGCTTCACCCAGGAGAAGGAGAGGAGCACAGCACCTATTCTCTTGGAAGCACAGTTCAGAGGCCATGTGTTACTTCTGCTGCCTTAATGCATTACTTCTCCTCCTATTAGCAGGAGCTGAGCCACATGAAACCCTCGGAGGCAAAGAAGGCCGGCACTGTGCTTGTAGCTGGATAGGCACGACATAGTTACAGCCTCCGTGGGAGAAAGAAAAAACAAATTTTTGTTGAAAACCAGCCATCTTGTGGGTGGGTAGAGATCAAACAATGAACTTGTATGCATATAACCCATGGACACAGAAAATAGGGTGGTGAATGCCTAGGATGGGAGGCTAGAAGGGGTCAATGAGGAAAAAAAGGCAACATATGTAATACTTTCAACAATAAAGATCTTTAGATCAATCAAAGGACTTGTATGCATGCATATAAGCATAACCAATGAACATAGACACTGGGGGGGATGGGATATACCTGGGAGGGAGGGGGGTCAATGGGGAGATATGTATAAAAAATTAATAAAATTTAAAAATAAATAAATTAATTAATAAATTTTTATTACTAAAACACACACACACACACACACACACACACAATAAAGATCTTTAAAAAAAAAAAGGAAACTTTTTTCTAACATTCAAAGCCCAGTCAGACGCCCACCTCCTCCTTAAAACCTTTCCTAAACCCCCCTTTTTTTCCTCCAGAAGCCTTACTATGAGCCACTAAGAAGCAAAAACCACCACAGTGGACAAATACAGTATGCGCATTGCAATCTCAAGACTATTCATTCATCTCCATCTAAAAAGAATTGGTGGTTCACAAAATCAATTTGCTGGCAATTCTAGCTAAATGAGTGTGATTTTTTAGATATTAGATTTTTAGTAGTCGCCTTTGTATATGGTATAAGAGTAATGTATAAAAATTAACTTTTCACCCTAGCCAGTTTGGCTCAGTGACTAAAGCACCGCCTGCAGACCAATGGATCCTGCTTTCACTCCAGTCAAGTACACGCACCTGGGTTGCAGGATCCTCCCTGGCCCGGGCTCTGGTCAGGGTTCGTAAAGGAGGCAACCAATCGATGTGTTTCTCTCACACCAGTGTTTCTCTCTGTCTTTTCCTCTCTCTTCTACTCGCCCTAAAAATTAATAGAAAAATATCCTCAGGTGAGGATTAACCAAAATATATATATTTTTTTTCAAATAAGTATTATTTGAAATAATCACTTTTTAACATATGTAAAATCAATTGATAACAGTGGTTGCCTCTGGGAAGGGGAATTAGGTGGATGACAACAAAAATAGAGGAGATTTAGCTCTCACTCCATACCCTTTTGTAGCTTTTGAATTTATACCCATACATAAAAATAACTATCCAGTCCTTGGTACGTGTAGCCTCACCTGAGACGAGCACACTTCTCTGGGGAAGGGGGAATATGAAACTGTGCAACTTTGCCTTTTGCCCATTAGGTCTATTCTAGACCAAACAACACGTATTGGTGATTTTCCAAGCCGTATATCAGCATCAGCTAACCAGAGGAATATTTTCTAAAATGTATGTGGTGGGGATAGAAATTACTCTTTCCCCCTGTATTTTCCAAAGTTTCTACAATGCAAAAAAAGAACAACACATCATTAATATTTTATTTATTTACTTACTCATTTATCCATGTATTCAACCAATTTTTATTGAATAGTCGTGTGTGTGTTTTCTAAAAACCCCTATGTGATATGTTCTAGGAAATAGAGAGCTAAAAAGAGGAAGTTTGTAGTTGCCTCCATTTTTGTAAGTGGGGCAGCGTGTAAATAAGGAGTGATCCCTACCTTCCAGGTATTTGCAGGCAGATATGAGTAAGTATTGAGCTGTGGGAGTGAAGTAGAAGAAACAAGTGATCTTGGGCATATCAAGAAAGCTTTCCCTGAAACACACACATACACACACACACAACATTTGAGCTAGGTTTTGAAAGGTGATCAGTATTTTAGAGGGGGGGAAGGGGAGATAGAAAGTGTACATCAGGTTGAGGAAACAGCATGGGCAAAGGCATGAAAACATATATGTATATACATGGTAGTTTGGAGAAATAAGCAAGATAAGAATGTGTAGCACATGAAAATGCTAATGGGAGCAGGATAAAGAAAGCAATGAACAGATCATCCACCTTTGGAATGCACTGGAAAACCACTGAAAGTGTGTGATAAGAAGGAACAAGTTCCACTCGTGTTTCAGGAAGATGTCACGGTTAGACAGTGTGATAACATAAAGAACACCGGCTTTGAAATTAAGCAGACTTACGTTTGAATCTTGTCTTATACTCACTGGCAGTGGCATTTCACTTCTCTGTTTCTTTGTTTCATTGTGTCAGACAAGAGTTAACAAAAGAAAGCACTCAAGACTTGCATGGCACACTAGAAGCTGAATAAATTATAGAGATTATTCTTTTTATGGTAATGTGGAGGGTGTATTAGCAAATTAGGATACGTGGGCCCGTTCAGGGGACTGATGTAGAGTCTAGGTGAGAGGGATGAGCACCCAAAATAAGTAATGACTGTGAAAATAGAAATGACAGAATCGGAGATACTGGCATCTAGTGGGTAGGAGCCAAGGATCCCACAGTGTACACAACAGCTCCCAACAACAAAGAATTGTCTAGCTCCAAAAGTCAGTAGTGCCAAGAGTTGAGGAACCTTGTATTGATGGAAAAGAAATCAGAGAACAAGCTGAATGACCTTTCCCCAATTTTTAAAAAATTATGAAATATTTAAAACATACTTTAAATATAACAAACATCTACATACTTAGTAACAAAATGTAAGAGATATTCTTAATGTGGCTCTTCTACATCAAGGAGAAGGAGGTAGAGTCATGAGTCAGATAATCCTTGAGAAACATACTTAAATATCTTCAGGTAAAGGTCCTTCATTTCTCCTTCAGAGAACTTTAAAATAGAAAGTTTTTGTAAGGAATCATTTATTAAATTAAGAGAAAGAATTTTCTCTTTGGCTCACTAAGCAATATCAACAAATAACGTTAAGATAACATAGCAGTGTCTGGAAAAGAAAGCGAAACTGCTATGTGTTCTGATGAAAATTTTCAATAAATGGGGCATAACATTTCATGGAGATTTTGCTTAAATGAATCAGACAGGAGAACACAATCTAGTCTTATTAACCCCTCAGCTCTATCAAAATCTGGCACTGGTGAAAGATTCAGTCTTAGTATGGGTATGACCTTGGCTGTGTATTCCACTAAGCATGTGATTTCTCCCATAAAATGCCACAAATATACCTGGTAAAAATTAAGTGACTCCTTCCGGATTTTAGTGAACATTAATGCTTATCTATAATAATAATAGGAGAATATGCAAATTGTCTGGGATGCCATTACAGTATTAATAATGACCAGCAGGCTGTGTGGGGCAACAAGGCCGGCAGAGGGGTTAGTGAGGGACGAACAAATGACTGATTTTTGCTGCTGCCCTGAGTTGGTAGAGTAGCTTTGTGTGCTAGGTCCTATATGGCCCAGTAGCTCAGCCTCCCCAGTTACCTGACGTAGACTCTCTCGGTGCACCCCTTTGTGGACTGTGTGTACAGCCTTGTTGTAGTTAAGTCTTGATTGTTGTTGGTATCACTGGGGGGAATTGATCTCCAAGCCAATTGGTTGTGAAGATCAGCTGTGTCTATGCCAAGAGAACTTCTGTGCTAGAGTCAGTCTTATGATATAAGATTTGCAAAATTGCAAAAGCCTCTGTGTACAGCTTGGATGTGGTGGAGTCTCAGGGCTGAGCAGACAGCCTTGGCTTCCTGTCAGCCCTGCCCTACCCAGCCCCTAGGTCTCAGTGTCCCTCGGTAATTGCTGCACCCCTCTCTGTGCACATTTGCACTCACATGCCTCCAGACCTCTGCCTTTTGTGGCTCCCCTAACTTTTCATGCACTTCTCCCTTTTCACGACAGTCCAGACTCCCCCCTATATGAGTCTCACCAGGAACTGGGGTTCAGTGCAGTTGGGAGTTTCCATCTCCCTCCTGCTAGAGGAAGCCAGCGAGGCACTCCACTGCATATCCTCTCTGTACCTCAGCTTTTTGCAGCTCATCTGAGTCTCCATGAGCTCCTCTCCTTCCTTCTAAATAACACAAATTATCAGTTTTTCAATAGAAATAAATTTCTAGAGAGTAAGATGTGGTGACCATGGGATCAAGTAAAGAATGGCCAATGGAAATCATCAGAAGGAACAGTACCAACATCATTGGCAAGCAGCATGTGGACTTACATCTGAGAACCAGATGTTTCATCGCCAAAGCGGTGCCCAATGTGAACGTATCTTCTGCTTCAGTAGAATTTCCACTCAGCCAGCTTTCCTGTGGTTCTGGATGATGTCCGTTTTGTCTTTTAGCTGTAGTTTTGAAATTGTTGTGCAAGGCAGCAGTTTAGGCGTTCACCTATGCTGCCATCTTGGTTTCTCCCTCACATTATATTTCTATTGGAAGGCACTAACCTAGAGCTTATCCTACATATATGTCCATTTTTAGGACCAGGTACATTCCAATTCAGACATACTGCTGAAAACATACACATTGTATGGAACCAAACATTCACACACAATTTTCCAGAGAAATCTTTAGAGGGCACATGCTTAACAAATGACACTGTGTTACATTGCACTGTGCTCGAATAGGAGCTATCCTATAGGTGAGAGAGATTTTTATCAAGGAAAGAGTAGTTACAGCCTTGTTTTCTCAAGACAGAAACTGATAGAATCAATTATAAAAGGAATTACTCAATATGTACATATATGTGATCCCTGGGGACAGAAGAAACAATTATGCAGATTCTTAAGGCAAAAGGTCATACTTGCTTAGATATTTTTTTCGCAGGTAAGTAATTACATGTATCAGCTTTTCAATAGAAATAAATTTCTAGAGAGTAAGATGTAGAAAGAGGAAGCTATAATACCTATTTTCTCAGGCTTCACCAAATTCCATGCTAAAAGATACTAATAAATGGATGGAGAAAGAATGTGTCAGAAAGGCATTTTAGTATTTGCTATCTCTTGCTGCATAACAATATTCTGTAAACTTAGTGACTTAAAACAGCAGACATTGATTATCTCAGTTTATGTGGGTAGGTTTTGTTGTACAGCTTAGCTCTGTCCTCTGCAAGACTGTAATTAAAATGTTTGTCAGAGCTGGATTTTTATCTGAGACTCAACTGAGATCACTTTCAGACTGAGATCTGCCATTTCTTGCTAGCTGTTGGCTGGAAGCTGCCCTGGGCATGGTTCTCTCCTTAGGAAAGCTCACAGCACAGCAGTTTGCTTCTGTAAAGCCAACAAGAGAAGGATTCTCAGCAAGACAAATGTTACAGTCTTAGGAAGTAATCACATCCTTGTAACTGACTGTGTTCTTCTGCTTAGAGACAAGTCACAGGTCCCAACCACACTCAAGGAAGGGGGATTGCATGAGGACATAAATACCAGAGGCAGAGATGGGCCCATCTTAGACTCTGTCCCACAACAGGAAACTGGCTTCGGGATAAAAACTAGGAGGAAATGTCACAGTAAAAATCAATCTGTATTAGTATTTTAGTTTACTTTTTTCAAATAAGATGGAAGAGCCCAAACTGGTTTGGCTCAGTGGACAGAGCATCAAACTGCAGACTCAAGGGTCCCAGGTTCAATTCCAGTCAAGGGCATATACCTTGGTTGCAGGCACATCCCAGTAGGGGGTGAACAGGAGGCAGCTAATTGATGTTTCTTTCTCATCGATGTTTCTGACTCTCTCTCCCTCTCCCTTTCTCTCTGTAAAACTTCAATAAAATATATTCTTAAAGGCATATTTTAAAAATAATAATAATCTGGAAAAGAGGAAAAATAACTAAATTTATCAGTTTTTCAATAGAAATAAATTTCTAGAGAGTAAGAGGTCATGACCGTAGGATCCAGTAAAGAATGGCAAATGGAAATCACCAGGAGTAACAGTACCAACATCATTGGCAAGCAGCATGTGGGCTTACATCCGAGAAGCAGATGTTTCATCGCCAAAGCAGTGCCCAATGTGAATGTATCTTCTGCTTTAGTGATTAGGTAACAATTGAAACACATGATTTTTGCTTATCCATATAGATTTGTCTTCAGAGCAAAGAGATAAAATATACATGCTACAGAAGCACACCACCGTGTTAAGAAGCAACCTTTGGGCTTTTTTTCTACAATTTATTTCTGAATGGAACTGCAAAGACACTATCTTAGTTGGGCAGTATTCCTCCTAAGCAACTCCAGCATGTGAGAACCAGGCGAACCAGGCACCCTGCGGGTGACTAATCTTACATTTGCTGGTGTAAGAGTTACCAGAAAGTAAAACCTTCGGAAATAGGACCAAATGACTTTTTCAGAGTTTGTGGAACAGAAATTAATATCATGAATAACCGAAATATTTCTCTTCTGCATACAACAGAACATTTCTGAGCTCTTGTCCAATTACCTGAGGATAGCAGGAAACTGGTTTTCTAGGCAAGAATACAGTTTATTCTGCCAACATTATCATGTCTCATCGCCAAAGTGGTGCCCAATTGTGAACTTATCTTCTATATTAACATTTCATAAAATTGATTTGTTCAAGCGTGTTTTGCATTTCCAATGTTGGTTGACCTCTCAATTCAAATATTGTGAGGCTGCTAGAAACAGCACTATCTCTTATCCAGCTTTGAACCATTGAACATTCATAGATATTCAATGAATGTTTGCTGAATAAAGAAATGAATGTTTATTGTGTGGGCTGTGAAATGCAGTTACTATCAACAATGGTTCTAAAGATGCAGAAAGATGAAGGTGAATTCAATATAGACAAGTGTTAAGATAAATGCATTAAAAAAATAAGTCAGATTACACTAATGAAATATTGGGCTCTGAACTATGAAAATATAAGCAAAAAAATAATCTGCAATATAAATAACTTGTTTTAAAAAGCACCTATTCTACATTCTCTTTAGAATAGTAGCTTAATGCAAGTAACTATAAAGGAAGACCATATTCACCATAATTTTAGAAATGTAGCATTCATATATCGAAGACAAGTGGGTATTGAACAGAAAAAGACAAAGAATTTCTTACATTAAAAAAAATCAAATAGCAGTGGATAATACAAAGATAAATATTTACAATTAGGTTTATAAAAAAAATAAAACAAATTCATCTTGAATACATCTATCTCCTTAAAGTTACTATTCTATCAGATAACAATTACTTTAAGCAGTCATTCAAATTCTTGGCACTGAGTAAGGAGGAATATTTTATAAACTATAATTTAAAACAAAATTGTTGCAAATCGCTGATGGATGTCTCACTTATTAGCATTTGTTTCCATAGTTTGTTTTCCTTAGTGTGGTTAAATTGTAACCTGAGCAGTACCTACTCAGTGATCCACAACAGGGCATTCTACTTTTCATTGTGCAATCATTTATAAACCTTGGATTCTCTCCACTTTACATAGCAACGCCACTAATGACTCTTAGGAAACCGATGCTATTTGGCTCTTTCCAGCAGTGCTGAGCTTTACAGCCCAACATGTTGGTTTTGGTTTTTGTTTTTAAGTCTTTAAAGACAAAGATTGAGTTGAAAAGGGATTAATTCACCACTGCTCATCAGCCTCAGCTTCAGAAACTGTTGTACATGTCCTTTTTAGAGGGAAATTTGAAGATTGGAGGGCAGATCTGGGAGTAAAATTTTATTTTTACTGGATAACCTCTTACTGTTTTATTTCCTTTATGTATTGTACCACATGCATGTATTATCTTACGGTAACTACAAGCCAAAATTTAAAAAATAAAGCTAGCTACATTAAAAACAGCTATAGCCCTAGCCAGTTTGGCTCAGTGGATAGATTGTCAAACTTCGGACCAAAGGGTCCAGGGTTTGATTGCGGTTAAGGACTCGTAAGTACGTTATCTCGGTTTCAGGCTCCTCCCCGACCCGGGCCTTGATCCAGGCGCAACCAATCAATATTTCTCTCTGTCTTTCCTTCCCTCTTCCACTTTCTCTTAAAAAAAAAAAAATCCATGGAAAAACATCCTTGGATGAGGACTTTAAAAATTAAATTAAATTAAATTAAATTAAAATTAAAAATTAAAAAGATATATAAGTAGGTGTTTTTTTTTTTTTTTTTTGGTATCATCCTTAAAAATATTAAGTGCTTTTCCCAAAGTTTCTTGAAACTTGCTAAAATTATTACTATAAAATTCTCTTTTACATTATGTAAAAAACAAAGCTGAATCTCTGTATAGTCAGGAGGAACAAGTTAATTCTCTGTATTCCCAGAGTCATAGTACCAAAAATAAACCGGGCTCTTCAAAATTCAAATCTCCTTTTAATCAGATGTTTTTATCCCACCCCACCAACTTTTTGTTAAACCTGTTCAGAAGAAATAAAATGTGCTGAGGTAAATTGTTTCTTATTTCTTAACCTCCAAGCTCCAATGAATGTGTCATGGGCGGTGAAAATGTATTTAAAACAAACCCCCCAAAAAAGGCCAAGAATCTGAACAAGTCATGAAAGGATTCAATAACTGGGTAAGAAAGGACGGGCTGTGTAAGACATTAAGGTTAGGGTGCTAGGAAACAAAGCAGGCAGAATTCTCGTGGGGTCCAGGGTCCATAGTCACCCTGGAAGTGAGCTAAATTGGCTAATGTCAGATAAATTGGCTAATGTCATCCTCGCTATCTGTGGCTCAGCTGCACTAGTAAATTATCGTATTAATGAACAGTGGGCAAAGAGATCTAAGTCATTTCCATGTTCACTCTTCGTGAGATAGGCCCACTTAGGGCTCCAAAGTCCAGGTCCAAATTGTTTTTGGAGAGGTCCAATTCAGAACCCAGGATTTCCATTTTCATCCAAATCTGATTTTAAACAATGCTTCTTTCCCCTTCAACTCTATGTTGGTTCACAGTTATGGAGAACTTCAAAACAACTTGCTGATAAAGCCATCCCTTTGCCTTTAAGACTTTTCAAAATTCATGTAACAATGTTTTTGTGCAGAAAAAATTTCAGGGGTAGGGAACTTTTCTGGGATGATCTATGCTAGAATAAACAGCCTCTGTTCATAGTCCAAATATCCAAATATCTCTTTAACTAGCCTTCATAGTTTGTATTTGTGCTTCTCAACAAGGTGGAATGGGTTTGGCCTATGTATTAGTTTGGTAAATCTACCAAAATAATTTGAATACATGTAGTCTGCACTTATTCGCCTCCAGTGTACACACACACACACACACACACAGTGAGGTCTATGTCACTATATATTAGATCTTATCCTATTCCATTATAGTGCCTTCTCATAATAGAACACCAACTGAATAGATTTTATCAAGCTTAATTTTCTTGAGTTGTATTAGGAAAACAATAGTCATATTCAATGCACGTCTTAAAATTACACATGCTCTCCCAACCTCAAAATGACTCGGTTTACCACTCAGTTAGTTCTTCTGCCAACAGGGCCCTCTTAAACACATTCCTCACACCTTTATGATGGCAAAATTCCAATATATAATAATGCAATGTGACATTACAAAAGATTGCACTCATACATTTTGGGTGAGTTTCTACATAAGTATAATGTGTCCATAATATATTGTGACATATGCTGTCACTTATTAAATTCACTTTTATGGCTTTGGCTTCTAAAAAATATTTTTTCATTTGCTTTTTACAAAAATCGCATTTAATGTAGTAAGGCACCACAGACTTTGGATTGAAATTACAGGACCTAAGATTTAAATTATAATTCTCTACTGAAGCAGCCACAAAATATAAAAGAAAATGTTCCTATTTATTTAAAATAATCATCTTTACTAAAAAACTGCTCAGCAGCATTTATTATTTTAAAACATTTTAAGCCATTTTTTAAAATATATTTTAAATTGATTTTTTACAGAGAGGAAGGGAGAGGGAGAGTCATTGATAAGAGAGAGATATAGATCAGCTGCCTCCTGCACGCCCCCCACTGGGGAGGTGCCCACAACCAAGGTACATGCCCTTGACTGGAATCAAACCTGGGACCCTTCAGTCCACAGGCCGACGCTCTACCCACTGAGCCAAACCGGTTTCGGCTTAAGCCATTTTCAAGATTAAGGAAATTCAGGACCTTTATTAAACTTGGAGGGTTGTCCGTGGTGTGGTCCTCTCCAGTCAGGCTCTAGACTGTGAACCTAAACTCTGCTACTTTGTTTTCTAATTCTTTCTTGAGTTTAGTCACTTCCTTTTTGAATTCTAATTTATTTTGCTCTTCCATTTCCCTTTTTTTAGCGTTTTATTTTTAATTACGTATTTTTTTCTCTATTGATTAAGGTATTATGTATGTGTCCTTTCCCCCCCCATTGCCTCCTACCCCCAACCCCGGCTGGTGCCCTCACCCCACTAGTGTCGGTGTCCATTGGTTATGCTTATATGCATGCATACAAGTCCTTTGGTTGATCTCACTTTCATTTCTTTTATATAATTTTTAAGGTATTTTATCTCATTTTGAAGTAACATAGTGCTTCCCGATCTGCTTTCTGGTATGCTTTTATTGCTATTTTACCCTTTATTCCTGTTCCTTTTACCAGTAATAACTATTTATGGTACCAGACCTTGATGTTTTTCTGTTGCTCATTTTTATGTGAATTTAGTTTTCCTGAACTTTAAAAAGGAAGCTAGGAACAGAGAGTGTTTATAACTTCATTTGTTAAAAATAGTATAGAAGCTTATGGTGACAGGAGAAAATCTGACTTTGGGTGGTGATGCAATATACAGATCTTGTAACATAGAAACCTACACCTGAGACCTATATATTCATGTTGACCAATGACACCCCAATAAATTTAATAAAAAAGAAATAAATATGGCAGCTTGCTTTCAGAGCTTTTCTGAGTGTTGACCCTCTACTACATTAGTCCAGACCCTCTCTTTCCTTCTTCACTGCCCCTGTCCTGCTGAATTTTGATCATGCTCTCAACCATTTCTCCTCAGTATGAGGGCCCAGCCTCAAAGTAAAACTGAAGGGTTAAATTTGAGATTTTATGGGATTAAACCACTCTGGCTCCTGAGGCCTTCCTTTGAGATCCTCATTTTCCTAGCCACATAAACCGTGTGACCTTAGACAACTTGCTTCACCTTTCTGTGCCTTGTTTCCCCATTCATAACATGGAAAATGTTATAGGATAATGGGTTTTCATTCAAGGTGGTTAAAACATTGTTTGACACTCAGTGATCACTTTTTGAATGTCTACTTAATAAGTAAAATATCCATCTGCACCTTCTTTATGAACTCCTTTAAACTGTAGAAACTCTCAGACCAACTGATCACAACTATCCAAAATCTTCAGCACCTCACGAAGTCTATTCAAGTGGTAACCATAGTTAAAGATTTAATTTATCCAGTCAACATATCTCACACTATTTTGGTTATTAATAAAAGATCCAAGAGAAAGGACAGCTGTTCACTTTCATCCTACAAAGAACACAAACGTCCTTGTCCCTGGTGTTGAGTCCATTCTCATTACATCTGTTTCATTTTTCCCCTCCCTAGGATCTCTAAGAACTTGATTTGTATACAAATAAATAGGACTTTCAACACCTAGTACCATTAGTACTAGCAATCTTTTTAGAAAGGCACTGGAATTTTTTTAATTCCAGGACATTTTCAAAGGTTTCTGAAATTTTCCTTTTTGTAACTTATGATTTAACTGCTGCAAATGTCTATTATCTAGAGGAGAGCATGCCACTTCCTTAAATTGTAGAATCATTTTCTTTCCTTTTTAAACAACTTTGCTTTAAAACATATGAATGCAGGAGAAACCAAGATGGTGGCATAGGTAAACACCTAAACTGCTGCCTCGCACAATAATTTCAAAACTACAACTAAAAGACAAAACAGACATTATCCAGAACCACAGAAAGGCTGGCTGAGTGGAAATTCTACTATTAGAAGGAAAGAGAAAACACATTGAGACTCAGAGGAGGTGCAGGAGGCAGAAGTACTGAGATACGCATGTGGAGAGGACTGGCAACTAAGTGTGTGGCTGGCTTTCTCAAGCAGGAGGGAGACAAAAGCTCCAGACTGCACTGAACTCCAGTTCCGGGTGAGACTCTGGGGACCCAGGTTCATTGGGGGAGAAACTGGACTGTCTGGGAGCAGGTGGAACTCGAGGGTGGCTTTCTCTCAGAGGTGCTTGCAGTAATTACCACAGGACACTATTAGGGCAGAGCTGATGAGAAGCCAAGGCTGTCTGCTCAGCCCTGAGACTCTACCCCATTCAAGCTGAACACAGAGGTTTTTGCAAGTCTTCTCTCATAGGAGTGTCTCCAGCACAGAAGTTCTCCCAGTGTAGACACAGCTGATCCTAACAGCCAATTGGCCTGGAGGTCAATTCCTCCCAGTGATACCAACAACAATCAAGGCTTAACTACAACAAGACTGTGCCCACAGCCCACAAAGGGGTGCATCAAGAGTGTCCACCTCAGGTAACTGGGGAGGCTGAGCCACTGGGCCGATAGGACACTTAGCATACAAAGCTACTCTATCAACTTAGGGAAGCAGCCAAAATGCACAGACAAAGAAACAGGACACAAATGAAAGAAATGGAGGAAAACAAACAACTGGACATACAAGTTCAAAACCATACTTATAAGGTTTTTCAAGAATTTTCTAGAAAAGGCCAATAAATTTAGTGAGACCCTCAAGGATATGAAAAAGGACCAACTAGAAATTAAACATGCACTGACTGAAATAACAGCAGACTAGAGCAGTGGTCAGCAAACTACAGTTTGTGAGCCACATGTGGCTCTTTGGCCCCTTGAGTGTGGCTCTTCCACAAAATACCACATGCAGGTGCACATGTACAATGTGATTGAAACTTCATGGCCCATGCACAGAAGTTGGTTTTTGGCTCTCAAAAGAAATTTCAATTATTGTACTATTGATATTTAGCTCTGTTGATTAAATGAGTTTGCTGACCATTGGACTAGAGGATCACTAGAATCAAGACAAAAATTTGAAATACGAAGAAGCAAAAAACTCTCAACCAGAAAAGCAAAAAGAACAAATAATCCAAAAATATGAAGATAGTGTAAGGAGCTCTGGGACAACTTCAAGTGTACCAAACATCCAAATTATGGGGGTGCCAGAAGAAAAGAGAGAGCAAGATACTGAAAACCTATTTGAAGAAATGATGACTGAAAACTTCCCCCACCTGGTGAAAGAAATAGTCTTACAAGTCCAGGAAGTGCACAGAACCCCACACAAAAAGAATCCAAAGAGGACCACACCAAGACACATAATTAAAATGCCAAGAGCAAAAGACAAAGAGAGAATATTAAAAGCAGCAAGGGAAAAACAGTCAATTACCTACAAAAGAGCATCCATACAATTGTCAGCTGATTTCTCAACAGAAACTATGCAGGCCAGAATATGAGTAGCAAGAAATATTCAAAGTGATGAATAACAAGAACCTACAACCAGATTACTCTACCCAGCAAAGCTACATTCAGAATTGAAGGGCAGATAAAGAGTTTCACAGATAAGAAAAAGCTAAAGGAGTTCATCAATACCAAACTAGTATTATATGAAACTAGAGGCCCAGTGCATGAAATTCGTGAATGGGGGTTGTCCCTCAACCCAGCCTGCACCCTCTCCAATCTGGGACTCCTCAAGGGATATCTGGCTGCCCATTGGGATCTGGCCTAAATGAGTAGTTGGACATCCCTATCACAATCCAGGACTGCTGGCTCCCAACTGCTCGCCTGCCTGCCTTCCTGATTGTCATAAATCACTTTTGCCTGCCAGCCTGATCACTGCTTAACCACTCCCCTCCTAGCCTGATTAATGCCTAACTGTTCCCATGCCAGCCTCTTTGCCCTTAACTGCCCTCCCCTGCAGGCCTGATCCCCCCCAGCTGGTCTCCCCTGCAGGCCTGGTTCCTTCCAACTGCCCTTCCTTGCAGGCCCAGTCACCCCCAACTTCCCTCCTTTGCCGGCCTGGTCACCCCTAACTGCCCTCCCCTGCAGGCTTGATCACCCCCAATTGCTCTCCCTTGCAAACCTGGTTCCTCCCAACAGCCCTCCCTGCTGTCCATCTTGTGGTGGCCATCTTGTGTCCACATGAGGGCAGGATCTTTGACCACATGGGGGCAACCATCTTGTGTGTTGGAGTGATGGTCAATCTGCATATTACTCTTTTATTATATAGGATAGAGGCCTGGTGCATGAGCGGGCTCCAGCTTGGCCTGAAGAGTGTTCCCAGATCAAGGTAGGGGTTCCCTTGGGGGATGGGGAAGCCCGGGCAAGGGGCCTGTGGTGGTTTGCAGGCTGACCCTGCCCCCCAGCAACCCAAGCAGAGGCCCTTGGATCTGAGATTTATTTATCTTCTACAATTGAAACTTTGTAGCCTGGAGAGACAGCAGAGTATTAAGCCTTCTAAGTGTAGGACCCTGTGCAACCATATAGGTGCATTGTCAATAAGGCTGGTTCTGGCTATATATTACACTATCCACTTAGATGTATGTTACACTATCCTATATAGGGTGGAGCAAAAGTAGGTTTATAGTTGTGTGTATGTGAAACAGTTTATTCTTGTATTATTCATTACAAAAGTCCCAGTGCACAGGGGGATCATGCACAGGGGGAGGTCCTCTCACCCCAGCCTGCACCCTCTCCAATCCGGGACCCCTTGGGGGATATCCAACTGCCGGCAGTTGGACCTCCCTCTCACAATCTGGGACCACTGGCTCCTAACTGCTCACCTGCCTGCCTGTCTGATCACCCCTACCTGCTGCCCCCCAGTGGCCTGGTAACTCCCAATTGTCCCCCCTGCTGGCTAGTCTCCCCC
>PVJN01017298.1:0-40754 GCA_004026805.1 Lasiurus borealis | reverse complement strand
TGCAGCACTTGCTAACACGTCTGCAGCCCGGGCTCCTCGGGCGCTGGCGTGAGAAAGCGGCAGGAAGAGAAGTGATATTAAACGATTTCACCTGCGAGATTGGCGTTTATGAATCGGGAAACTTCCCTAGGATTTACTCTTCAGTACAAAAGCAGCCAGAACTGGTGTGGCTCAGTGGATAGAGCGTCGGTCTGGGGACTGAAAGGTCCCAGGTTCGATTCCGGTCGGGGGCATGTACCTTGGTGGCAGGCACATCCCCAGTAGGAGGTGTGCAGTAGGCGGCTGATGGATGTCTCTCTCTCATCCATGTTTCTAGCTTTCTATCCCTTTCCCTTCCTCTCTGTAAAAAATCGATTAAATATATTTTTAAAAAAAGCACATTTCAGAGCAACGTGAGTAATATGCTGCACCATCGTTCCTTTCTGGTGATAAGAAGAGCGTCCTGAGTGCGTGCACTGAATTCGCGTGTTTGTACCAGCTGAAGGAATGTGCATGTGCCCCTGGCCTGGGAGGCCAGTTAGTCACAGCCGTGTCCTCGTACACCCGGGTTGTGGGTTAGATCTGCATACGTAGGCGGAATGACACATCTATGTTTCTCTCCCTCGCGCTCTCTCTCTCTCAAATAAATCAATAAAAAAAATTAATTAAAAAAAGAACTAAACCTTAAACCAGGGGTTCTCAACCTGTGGGTTTCGACCCCTTTGGGGGTCGAACGACCCTTTCACAGGGGTCGCCTAAGACTATTGGAAAACACCTATTTCCCATGGTCTCGGGAACCAACACACCGCTCCTCGGTGTCGCAAAGTGTAGCCATGTCGTTTACTGTTGTCCTAGGAAGACTGCTACCCATGCTACACCACGATTCAAGACAAAAAGTTTCATTTATTTGTCATTAGAAATAAATATTTCACAATATACAATTACATATTGTTTTTGTGATTCATCCCTATGCTTTAATGATGTTCCATTTGTAACAATGAAAATACATTCTGCCTATCAGATATTTACATGACAGTTCATAACAGTAGCAAGATGACAGTGATGAAGTAGCCATGGAAATCATTTTATGGTTGGGGGTCACCACCCCATGAGGAGCTGTCTTAAAGGGTCTCAGCATTAGGCAGGTTGAGAACCACTGCCTTAAACAGTACTGTGCCGGAGGGTGAAATAGGGAGAAAGGAGAGAGATTTATCATGGGCTTTTGTGTCTTAGGCCTTGTTGATGTGCTATTAGGACCCCAGATTCCTTTTGTAATAAAAAAAACTCAAAACGGTCCCTTCTGCCCTGGCCGGTTTAGCTCAGTGGTTAGAGTGCTGGCCCTTGGACCACAGGGTCTCTCAGGTTGGATTCCCGGCTAAAGGGCCCACCACCCCTGGGTTGCAAGTTCATTCCCTGGGCACCCGCGGGGGGCAAGCAGGAGGCAACAAATCCACCTGTCTCTCTCCCGTCGACGTTTCTCTCCCCTCCCCCTCTCTCCCTCCTTCCACTCTCTCCCCACTCAAAAAAAAAACAAACATCAATGGTCTCTTCTTTGCAACCGGACCACGTGCTTCCAGATGCTTTCGGTTTTCCAGACCCGTGGGACCGTTTGAGAGAATCATTTGAAAAACCGGTGTCAGAAGTAAGTACTTTTCCACCAGACGTGGAAATCCGCTCTCAATTAAGACAACAACAAGAAAACAGGGGAGCCCAGCCAGGAGGTGAGGCATGGACAGAGCCCCGGACTCCCCCGGAACCTCAGCTCCTGGCCTGTGGGGGGGTGGTCAGAGGGGGTTCTCCCTTTCTCCCAGGGGGAGGTGGGCCAGCCCCCCCTCTCCAGGGGCCAGAGACGCTGGTGATGATTATTCCTGGGGGGAGGTGAGCCTCAGGCTGGCAGACCCAGGAAGCGCTGGTCTTTGGCAGGAAATGCAGCCAGTGGGGAGATGAGCACCCCAAAGGGGGTGGACACCGGGGGAGGAGGAGACCCGGTGGGGGAGGGGGGGGAGGGGGAGGCCGGGCCCCGGGGGACCCTGGAGACCCTTGTCGCCTGATTTGACCCGGGAAGAGCCCTCCCGGCAGAGGCTGGCCCGCGGTGGGCCTTCTAGAACCTCCCCCGGCCGCAGGGGGTTAGGTTTCTGCCCGGAACACGAGTTACGGCGAGAGCCAACGTCGCGGGACGGAGCGCTCATGTTTCTCCCTGGAAATACCTCTGATTCCCGAGAACAATGGCCGATTCACCGCGGCCAGCGCGGGTCCAAGTGTAACCCCCCCCCCCCCCGCCCCCGCCTTCCTGCCTCCGTTCCTGTGACTTGGAGATGCAGCCATAGCTTCTCCTTAGGCCCGGGGGAGGAGGGGACTGCCCGGTGCTGTGTCCACCTCCCTGATGCCCAGCAAGCGCTGCCCTGCATGCTGCTGACTCAGGTGGGATCCTGGGAAGGAAGTGGCAGCCGTCATGGCTCTGTGATGGGTCTTTTTTTTATTTTTATTTTTTGTAATTCTTTGCTGTGGACAGTATTATCTATGTCTCCTTTTCCCCATGACCTCTCCCCGGCTGTCCTTCCCTCCCCCCTCCCCTCTTCCCGGCCTCAGCACAGGCCCACACCCCACTGTCTGTGTCCCTGGGTCCTGCTCGGATGCATGCACCCAGTCCCCCCCCCCCCATCCCCTCCGAGGTGGGACGGTCTGTGGATGCTTCTCTGTCCCTGGACCCAAGTTTGCTCCTCAGTTCATGTTGTTCATTGGAGCCCACAGTGAGTGGATCTTTAAAAAATATATTTTATTGATTTGTTACAGAGAGGAAGGGAGAGGGATAGAGAGCTAGAAACATCGATGAGAGAGAGACATCCATCAGCTGCCTCCTGCACGCCCCACACTGAGGATGTGCCTGCAACCAAGGCACATGCCCTTGACCGGAATCAAACCTGGGACCCTTCAGTCCGCAGGCTGATGCTCTATCCACTGAGCCACACGGTCTCGGCTGTGCGGTTGTGTGTAAATTGCAGTGTGTCTTCCCACCACCCGACACGTCCTTGAGGTCGAAGGCCCACCCGGCACTGGGACGTGGAGCCATCCCTTTGGCCCGCAGGCGCCTGCACTCGCCGCTGTGGTGGTCAGGGCCCGGGTGTGGCTCAGTGGGTAGAGCGTCAGGCTGCAGATAGAAGGGTCCCGGATTCTATTCCAGTCCAAGGCACATGGCTAGGGACTCCATCCCCAGTCAGGGGGCATGCAGGAGGCAGCTGATCAGTGATTCTCTCTCATCACGGATGTTTCTATTTCTCTTTCCCTCTCCCCGCCCTCTCTCTCTCTCTAAAAAAAATCAGTAAGTCTTACAGCCGTCACCACAGCCTGACTCAGTGGGGATCCTCTTAGATGCCGATGACCACACCCATGAAAAGAAAAGTTCAAAAAGGCGAAGTTAACTTTAATTCTGTTATTGAGTCCACTATGGCCAAAATGTTATCATTACTGCATGTATTCCCAAAAAAAGCTGTTATGCCGAGACCGGCTTGGCTCAGTGGATAGAGTGTCGGCTTGCGGACTGAAAGTTCCTGGGTTCGATTCCGGTTGGGGGCATGTACCTTGCTTGCGGGCACATCTTCACAGTGGGGCGTGCAGGAGGCGGCTGATCGATGTCTCTCTCTCATCGATGTTTCTGACTTTCTATCTCTCTCCCTGTAAAAAATCAATAAAAAAAAATTAAAAGAAAAAGAAGCCGTTATACTACTTCGACGCTCTTTTGTGGTACAGTGGTACCTCGAGATACGAGTCTAATTCGTTCCGTCACCTCGAGGCGTGGGAAACCATGAGACGCTCCAGTCGAGGTAAACGGGCGGGTCGTGTGCAGCCGGCTGATCCTCACGATGACTCCTATCTCAGCTGTTGCTCGTATTTCAAAGCAAAAATCGCTCGCTCGATGGCTCGTATCTCAAAAATCTCGTGTGTTAGGGCACTCGTATCTCGAGGTGCCACTGCACTCCCTGAACCCCAGCGTGCATCCTACACCCGCCTCTGGATTCGCAGGAGCCTCGTGTCCATCACGTGACGGTGCCGGCCACGCGTGGCGAGTGGACACGCGCTGACAGGGCACCCCCTGGGGGTGAGAGGCTCCGTCAGGTCTGTATCCCCGCACGCCGGCCCTCCCCGCTCCCCAGCCTCCAAAAACGTCCTCTCACAGACACAGGCCCCGCGAAGCCTGGCAGAAAAACGCCGGAGTCATCATTTCCCGAACGGGAGATTCCCCAGCGGCCGCGATCTGGGGAGGTTTCTGTGGAGGCTTCTCCAAGAAAAGCAGCTGAGCGCCGGCAGGAACAATGGGCTTTGTGTGCCGTTAACTTCAGGCCCGGCCCTCCTCCAGCGGCACCACCGTCCGTGGCCTTCACAGTCAGCAGCCGCCCCAGCTCCGCTTGGGGGGATGGACGGGTGGGGGCAGAGCGGGCGGGAGCTCCACCGCCTGTGCCCGGGGCCTGCCTGCCCTCAGCCCATCGGCCTCGTGAGCGACTCAGGCTCCCCTCGTGCCCGGAGCGTTTCCCGGGTGTGCGCGGACACGCGTGGGAAATCATGGGCAGCCGTGCAATCACAGAGCATCGGGGCGGCCCGAGAGGTGGGGACCCGCTGGGACAGACACTAGGCTCATGGGCCTTAGAAGGAAAAGCCGGGACGCGATGTCCCTCTGTCCACCGAGGCCTTGACCTCTCTGACACGTTCCCGGGAGTCGGGGGGGGGGGGCGTGGGCACAGGTCTGGCCGTGCGCCTGCCCAGGCCACGTGGGTGCTTAGGGAGGACCGAGCAGGCTCGAGTGCTCATGACCGGATGCGATGAAATTGTCCCGTGCGTGGCTGACGGTGAGGGTGTCGGTCAAGGCAGAGGCCGGGAGCTGTGTGGGTTCTCACTATCTGAGGAGGTCTCTGCGTGCCACTCACAGATCACCCACCACACTAATGGGTCAGAGACGTGCATGGCCTCGTGCAGCAAAGAAGATGCCCTTTGCAGATGAGCTCAGAAAAGTCCACACACAGACCGACACGCACACAGTAGCAGCAGCGACAGCGTCAGCAGGCCTGGGCTGGGACCCGTTTCCAGAGCTGCTGCATTATTTTATTCTTTTTTAAAAAAGATATTTTATTGATTTTTTACAGAGAGGAAGGGAGAGGGATAGAGAGTTAGAAACATCCATGAGAGAGAAGTATCAACCAGCTGCCTCCTGCACATCCCAGTCTGGGATGTGCCCCCAACCGGAATAAAACCCGGGACCTTTCAGTCCGCAGGCCGACGCTCTATCCGCTGAGCCACACCGGTTTCAACCATCATTTTATTTTAAACGCCCGGTCTGCAGCAAACCATTGTGAGGCGCGCACAGAAACAAGAAAACGTGTCTCCCAAAGGGGAAAAGCCATCAGCAGCAGCAGTCCCTGAGGAAGCAGCCGCTGAATCCACCGGACAAAGTTGATGAGTTATGTTAAATCTGTGGCAAAAACAGCAACAAGAAAAAAAATCATGGCCCCAGGACCCAAGGGGGAAGGAAGCTTTGCAGATAGAAAATCCCCAAGAATCCACAAATCTGCGAGATCAATCTGTAACAATTAGCAACAGGCAATCCAAAAATGAAATGGAGAATACAATTTCATTTATAATAATGTTCGTAAAACACGGAGGAACAGGTTTAACGAGAAAGTACAAGGCTTGACCACAGGAAACTCAGAGACATCGGAGAAAGAGACCAAAGAAGACCTACGTACGTGGAAAGACATCCGGCGTTCACCGAGTGGAAGATGGCCATCCTTCCCAAATTGGTTTCCAGGTGGCACACAGTCCTTCTCAAAACCCCAGCTGCTGCTCTTCCCCAGAAACTGGCTGAGGGACCCCAACACTCAACTGGAAATGCAAGAGAGCCATAACAGCTAGAACCATTGGGAAAAAAAAGAAAGAAGTTAGAGGACTCACATTTCCCCAATTTCAAAATTGGAGCCACGGTCATCAGGACTGGGTGACAATGGCCCCAGGCAGACTGTGGACCTTGGACTGGAACGGAGAATTCAGAAATAAATCCCTGCCTCTGTGGCTGATTGGTTTTCAGGAAGACTGTCAAAAAAAAAATTCCATGGGGAAAGTATTTTCCACAGCTGGTGCCGGGACAGCCGGATAGCCACATGTAAAAGATTGAAGTTGGATCCCTACCTCACACCATATTCAAAATGAACTCAAAATGGACCAAAGACCTAAATGTCAGTGCTAAATTTCTAAGTCTCGTGGGAGAAAACATAGGTATAACTCTCTATAACCTTGGATCAGGCAACGATTTCTTAGACATGACAACAAAATCATAAGCAACTAAAGAAAAAAAATAGATAAACTGGATTTCATTAGAATTTTAAACATTTGTGCTTCCAAGGACATTATCCAAAAAAGCAGGAAGACGAGCCACAGAATGGGAGAAACCATTTGGAAATCAGATATCTGATAAAAATCTAGTACCCATAATATATAAAGAACTACTACAATTCAACCATAAAAGACAAATAACCCAATTTAATCATGGACTGAGAATTGAATAGACTTTTTTTTTCCCAATGAACACACACAATTAGCTAGCAAGCACGTGGGAAAATGTTTAATATTATTAGTCATTAGGGAAAGGCAAATCCAAACCGCCATGAGATACTCTTTCAAAACACCCACCAGGATGGCTGGTATCACAGACAGACAACATGTGCTGACAGGGGCGGGGAGAAAGTGAGTCCCACGTACGTTACCAGTGGAAATATAAAAGCGTGGAAGGTAGCAGCATAAGGTACACGCCTGTACGTGCTGCCTCTCACCAAAACCACAACTACAAGACAAAACGACTACCACCCAGAACCACGGGAAAGCTGGCGGAGTGGAAGTTCTACAACTAGAAGGAGAGAAAGAAGCTCATTGAGACTGTGTCGGAGGTACAGAGGCTCAGAAAAGCAGAGGTACGGAGATGTGCGAGGAGAGGGCTGGAGACTGAGTGCGCCATGGTCTTTTTCCATCGGAAAGGAGATGCAAGCTCCCGACTGCTCTGAACTCCAGTTTCTGGCAAGACTCTGCGGACCCAGACTCCTACGGGGAGAAACTGGCCTGTCTGGGATCGGGTTGGAAAGTGAGGGTGGCTTTCTTGCCAAGGTATGTGTAGGCATCATTGTTTACTGCACTGGGGTGTGGGAGGTGGAACTCAGAGATGGAAATGCAGAGACGCAGAGATGGCTGACTGGCAGCCATCCCTGTTTGCCACACCCTAGGGATATTCTCTGAGACCCTGCCCCGCCCAATTTACAAACCCACCAACCTGTGTGCAGCAGCTTTTGCATATGAATGGCCTACCCTCTCGCAGCTTAACCTAACAAGGTGAGGTGGGACAGACAGCTCCAAAACTTCCAAACCTCCAGCGAAGAGGAGAAATCTGCAGATCTCCCTGTAGCTCCTGCTGGGTGGCCTCACACAGTAGCTGACTTGCACCTCCTTGGAGATCCAGGAGCCAGTGTAGCTAGTGGTCAGTGTGAGATGACCCCAGATTTCAACTCCTCACACCCATAAGTGACATATTTAAGAGGCAGACTCCGTGAGCACCAAACAAGAAACAAGTCCTGTTCCATAATGGTGTCTCCAGCACAGCAGTTCTTCCATTATAGACACAGCCGATCCTCACAGCCAATTGGCCTAGAGGCCAGTTCCTCCCGGCCTACGAGCCTCCTCCTCCCCTGATCAGGTTTGACCCCAGTAAGAGCTCCACGGACGTGGCCTCTGACAGTGAGTGCCTACAACACCTTTCCCTTCCTGGTTATCCTTGTTCTGACCCGTTCTGTTTGGATTCCAGAACCTCCAGTGACTCCTCAGGAGGAAGATGGGGTGGGATGGAACTTGCATCTTTGCACGTCCGAAGCTGTCTTTCCTCTTACGATCACCCATGATTCACCCCTTGGCTGAGAACAGAGTTCTGGAATCCCTCAGAATCCGGTGCAGCATTTGGGAACTTACGTTAGTCCTCCAAGCACAGTCTCGTGTTTTTGCTTGGAAGTGCGTAGGGTTTTTTCTTCATCTCTGCGCCCGCACGGAGGGGCCTGGAGGATGTTGTGCTAAGTGAAATAAGCCAGACACAGAAAACCAACTGCCGTGTGATCGCACCGATATGTGGGAATTTAAAAAAAAGTTGAGCCGATACCGGTTTGGCTCAGTGGATAGAGCGTCGGCCTGTGGACTGAAAGGTCCGGGGTTCATATCCAGTCAGGGGCATGTACCTTGCTTGTGAGCACATCTCCAGTGTGGGGCGTGCAGGGGGCAGCTGATCGATGTCTCTCTCTCATCGATGTTTCTGACTTTCTATCCCTCTCCCTTCCTGTCTGTAAAAAATCAATAGTATATGTATATATATATATATATATATACATATATATAAAGTTGAATTCGCAGAAACAGAGAGGAGGATGGTGGCTGCCGGGGACTGGCAGGTGCGGGGGGAGGGGAGGTGCTGGCCGCAGGGAACGGACTCTCGGGGATCAGACGGACGGGTTCCGTCCATCGGGTGTGGTTGCTAACGCTGTGGTGCAGGCTGAAACTGGCTGGGAGAGTGGACTGAGTGTGAGTGTTCTCTTCCCAAAGACGAACAAGCAAGAGAGGCGAGGGGATGGACATGTCGGTCAGTAGATTGCGGTGTCATTTCACAATAGCTACAGCTATCACACCATCACGTACCATACCTTGGATCAGTGGTCGGCAAACGCCTTAGTCAACAGCACAATCATTGAAGTTTCTTGGGAGAGCCAAATTTTTTAAACGTAAACTTCCTCTAACGCCGCTTCTTCAAAATAGACTCACCCAGGCCGTGGTGTTTTGCGGAAGAGCCACACTCAAGGGGCCAAAGAGCCGCAGTTTGCTGACCACGGCCTTAGATCTATACACTTTGTATTGGTTAATCACACCTCAATCAAGCTGGGGCATAGAGAAGGGATTTCACCAGGGCAGGTTTAGTTGACTGTCTTCTATTTTTAAAAAAATATATATATTTTATTGATTTTTCACAGAGAGGAACGGAGAGGGATAGAAAGTCAGAAACATTGATGAGAGAGAGACATCGATCAGCCGCCTCCTGCACGCCCCACACTGGAGATGTGCCCGCAACCAAGGTACATGCCCCCGACCGGAATCGAACCCAGGACCTTGCATTCCGCAGGCTGACGTTCTATCCACTGAGCCACACTGGTCTCGGCTGACTGTCTTCTTGATAAGTGTTCCTGCCCAATATTTGGAGGGTCATGAAGATGGAAAGATTCAAGTCTTCCTTGAGCAAAGGGGCATTTTCTTTTCTTTTTAAATATATTTTATTGATTTTCCACAGAGAGGAAGGGAGAGGGATAGAAAGTCAGAAACATCGATGAGA
This sequence comes from Lasiurus borealis, assembly GCA_004026805.1. Lineage (NCBI taxonomy): Eukaryota > Metazoa > Chordata > Mammalia > Chiroptera > Vespertilionidae > Lasiurus > Lasiurus borealis. Next base: position 31,381 of record PVJN01017298.1, on the reverse strand, counting down.
GAGAGACATCGATCAGCCGCCTCCTGCACAACCCACACTGGAGATGTGCCCGCAATCAAGGTACATGCCCCTGACTGGAATCGAACCCGGGACCTTTCAGTACGCAAGCCGACGCTCTATCCACTGAGCCACACCGGTCTCGGCTGTATTTTCTTTTATTATCTATGGGGCTGGATTGTGGGTTCTCGCCAAGTAATCATTGTCTCCTGGACTCTCGGGTCTCTCCTCATGCCGTGCGTCTTATGAAACTTGGAGAGAGTCCTGCATCGGGACCCCGCCATCCCACTCCCATGTCTGCACCCCATGGACATGCATGCGCCCGGATGTCCAAGGAAAATTCCCCACCATCTCAGCCCTCCAACAGCCAGGTGCCCAGCCAGCACTTGGTGTGGAGGCATAAACCGTGGCACCTGCATGACCTACAATAAGGTCACAATGAAGATGAACGAACGTCAGCCGCAGGGAACATGAGGGGTTAACGGCGCAGATGTCACCTGCAGGAGTGAGCGGAAGGCAGAAGAATGCAGGAGGCAAGATCCCATCAGGATTCCGTGGAATGCAGAAAGCGAGGAAAACCCAACGGTGGGGTTTAGGGAATCGCGCTTCAGTGGTAAAACTAAAAAAAAAATTAAAAACAATAGAAAGGAATCAGGGAAGTGACTTGCATAAAAAGCAGGAAGTGGCTGCTGTATCAAAGAGGGATGGCGACGGAGAGATACAGGCGGCCCCGAGCGGGTAATATTCCACGCCGTGAGCCGGGGTACGGGTGTGCACTTGGGCATCAACCATTGAGCTGTGTCTTTCTGGATTTTCCCTGTCTGTAGTTGGCCCTCTCCTCTCTCTCTCCCTCTCTCTCTCTCTCTCTCTCTCTCTCTCTCTCTCTCTCTCTCTCTCTCTCTCTCTCTCTCTCTCTCTCTCTCTCTCTCTCTCTCTCTCTCTCTCTCTCTCTCACACACACACACACACACACACACACACACACGATTACAGACAGAAAAAAGGAATGCTTAAATGCACTGCAATGTACAGCGGTACCTCGAGATACGAGTGCCCTAACATAGGAGATTTTTGAGATACAAGCTGTCGAGAGAGCGATTTTTGCTTTGAAATGCGAGCAACATTTGAGATAGGAGTCATCGTGCGGATCGGCCGGCTGCACACGACCCACCCGTTTACCGCGACTCGAGCGTCTCATAGTTTCCCACGCCTCAAGGTGACGGGACGAATTAAACTCGTATCTCGAGGTACCACTGTATTTAAGTTCGGCATGTGAGGTGCGGAGTAGAGTAGCAGTTTTTAAGCAGGAAGTGGATCTGGGCTAGTGACACAGGGTTTGTGAAGACAGTTACCATTGAGCGCGCCAGCATTAGGAGACAGCATGGAAATCCTACCCTGATAACAGTCAAAACTTCGCCGATAACAGGGGATGATGTTTATAAGAATGTGTCCATCCCTAGTCCGTGTGGCTCAGTGGATAGAGCGTCAGCCTGCAGACTGAAGGGTCCCAGGTTTGATTCCGGTCAAGGGCACGTACCTGGTTGCAGGTTTGTGCAGGAGGCAACCAATGGATGTGCTTCTCTCACATTGTTATTTCTCTCTGTCTTTCCCTATCTCTCACACTCTCTCTAAAAGTCAATGGAAAGCATCCTGAGGTGAGATAAAAAAAATAAATAAAATGAATGGTGTCCATTCCTGAGTGTTTAGTTACCTGATCTAAGAATTGCATGCATGCCCTCGCTGGCCTGGCTCAGTGGATAGAGCGTCGGCCTGCGGACTGAAGGGTCCCGGGTTCGATTCTGGCCAAGGGCACATACCTGGGTTGCAGGCTCGATCCCCAGTGGGGAGCGTGCAGGAGGCAGCCAATCCGTGATTCTCTCTCATCATGGCTGTTTCTCTCTCTTCTTCTCCCTTCCTCTATGAAATCAATAAAGAAATTTCCATATTTTTTTAAAAGATAATAATCTTATTTAGTTGTTTTATCAGATCTTTAAGGCTTAAAGGCACGGCGATGCAGAGCAGCTGCCGGGAGCTGTGGGAGCTGCGGGAGAGATGATGCCGAGGCCTTGGGGAATGAAACGGTGCGGTGATGGAGAGGAAGCCTGGCAGACGGCTGAGGGACCGAGGAAGGGAGCGCACAGTCACCTGAGGGACCAGATGGGAGCGGCTGCCCAGGGTGGCTGTCTGGGGAGCTGGTGCACAGAGCACGGGCACGTCCCCCACTTCCTGTCCGACCGGGAAACCTGCCTTCCACACCGGTGTCGGAAAATCACAGGGACCCGGGACAGATGATAGGAAGCCAGCCCATCGTTCCATTGCGATGTGTCGTGAGCCACCCACCCCACCCGCAGGAATGGGGTCCCCCTTACCCTGCTTCAAACCTCGCAATAGGACAGTTTTTAAAAAAAATATATATTTTATTGATTTTTTTTTCACAGAGAGGAAGGGAGAGAGACAGTTAGAAACATCGATGAGGGAGAAACATTGATCAGCCGCCTCCTGCACACCCCCTACTGGGGACTTGCCCGCAACCAAGGTACATGCTCGAGGGCTCGTATCTCAAAAATCTCGTATGTTAGGGCACTGTATCTCGAGATACCACTGTATATTAAATAGGACATTAACGCCACGAATGATGTCCGTCATCTTTACATAGTTTGTCAGAGGCGGACTATGTGCCGTGCATTGCTGGGCATGAGCGATAAAAATTACTCTCATCTTTAGGAGCGTATGAGCTGTGAGTGTGAGTGTGAGTGTGTCAGTGTGTGTGTGTGTGTGTGTGTGTGTGTGTGTAAGAGAACACAGGCAGGCACACAGTGTCACCAACTGTATAGTACGTGGAGTGGTAGGAGTGACCAGGTGCTGGGGTCGGCAGGAGGGGCAGGTGATGGAGGGTGGGGGTGAGGACGGGGGAGGGCTTTCAAGAGGAAGTGAGAGGCAGCTGAGATGGGAGGACAGCAGCTACAGAGAAAGGGGAACAGCTCATCCGGGCAGGGAAGTGGGGCTTTGGGGGGAACTGCAGGGCCGTGGGCGTGGCTGCAGGTGGAGAGGGGTGCACGGAGAGAGTAAGCAGGTTCCGTGTGGGGAGAAGCCATTCTCGGATGTCCCTGGCTTTCCCAGAGTCTCACATCTCCTCATCCGCTCTGGTCCCCAGTGTGCACTCCGCACAGTGCCGGAAGCGCTGACTGAGCGAGCGAGTGAGTGAGAGAGTGAATGAGTGAGTGAGAGGGTGAGTGAGTGAGCAAGAGATGAGTGGGTGAGTGAATGAGAGTGAATGAGTGAGCAAGTGAGTGAGTGAGTGAGTGAATGAGTGAGTGAGTGAGTGAGCGAGCGAGTGAGAGAGCAAGTGAGTGAGTGAGTGAGTGAATGACCAAGTGAGTGAATGAGTGAGTGAGTGAATGAATGAGTGAGTGAGCAAGTGAGTGAGCGAGTGAGTGAATGAGTGAGTGAGTGAATGAGTGAGCGAATGAATGAGTGAGTGGAATGAGTGAGTGAGCAGGCGAGTGAGTGAGTGAGTGAGTGAGTGGAATGAGTGAATGAGCCAGTGAGCGAGTGAGTGATGGGTGGATGGGTGTCACCCTGGGACAGTCCTTGCTCCGGAGCCAGTGGGAGTGTAGGTGGGGGAGGAGCTGGGGGGGGTGGCGTAGGAGGAGGCCCCGCTGGGAGCCGCCGGCGGGGAGGGGAGCTTGTGGAGGGCCTTGAAGCACCCTGCAGGGAGGCCGGTCAGAGGGAGACGGGCCAGAGGGAGGGCAGGGGTTGCGGTCTGCCTGGTGATTGGCTGCACGGGCCTCGTAGGGCTGCAGTTTCTGCGTGAAGCCTGGCTGACCACTGCGTCACTCACAGGCCGGGCTGGGCGAGGCGTGATGCCCGGGAGAGACAGGGCTCGGCTGCGTGCCTGGACCTGCTGTCGGGATCGTCCTGGGAGAGGGCTCGCAGCTGGCTGAGGTGTGGGCTGGGGCCCGGGAGAGCCTGGGCTGCAGAGAGGGTGCAGCAGGGCCTGAGGGGGCGGGGAGCCAGGAGCGTGGCCTGGGAGCTCGGGGAGGAGCCTTCAGCCTGGACGTGGAGGGCAGAGAGGGGTAGAGCAGAGGCGACCCCACGCTGCTGGCGATGGTGGGGGCCAGAGTAATGGTCTGAGGCCGGAGAGGTCACTGCCCCGGCATCAGAGACGCGTTCAATGTCGGACCAGATGCACCAGGCGCATTTTTAGTGTGGAGAGCGGCCACCGCGTCTGGACAGGTTCACGCCCCAGACTGATGAGAGGGCACCGTCCTCTGTGGCCACGTGCCAGCCCCAGCCTGGAGGGCAGAGCCTCCCTGCACCGTGACAGCCCACAGCTGCAGTTGTCAGCCTGAACCTGTGGCCCGAACCCGTGGCCCCAGGTGCCTGAGTGAGGTGGGCTTGATAGGGTTCAGGTGCATGTGAGTGAGTGGGATCGAAACCCACGAGAAGGTGGTAAACATCTTGGCCACGCCCCTCCTTTGCCTCGTGGCAGCTGCTGTGACATAGAGACACGGCTGGTAGCCCAGGCGCTGTCTCTCCATCCCGGAGCAGTGTCTCACCAGGACCCAGCTTTATCCTCTCGCCTGTCTGTTCTAATCCTTCACTGCCCCCTCTCAGGGTCACCCTTGGCCGTGCTGGCGCGGCTCGGAAGGCTCCCTGGGGCTGAGTATGCCTCGGCCATACTGGCTCCCCACATTTGAAAACCTTGCATGGCCCTCAAATGATGTTACAAATACCCAAAGGGCCCCGGGCATGAGACACGCCCGCCACCACCTGGTTCCAGGAACCCAGGCCGCCTGAGAGGACCTTGCCATGGAGCGTGATGGGGCTGGGTGGACAGGGAAAAGCCAGGACGGAAGGAGGGGTCCCTGTGCTCAGGCAGCGGCTGGAGCCGGACAGGATGGTTACTGGGGTACCCTTTTCAGACCAGGAGGGGGGCTTCCGGGAGCCGGCAGGAGGGGCCGTTTCTGTCTCTCCGTAACTTCCCCGCTGCCTGCCAGGAACTGTGATGCGCCCGGTGCCCGATTCCCCGACATTTCTGGTGTCTCTCACCTCCCCTGCCCGCCCTCCTGCTGAGGGGCCCTCAAGCCATGAGCCTTGCGGGGGGCTGGGGAGTGGCCGTGGGCGGTTCCCTGTCTAGACACAGTGCACACCGTGTTGGCACAGGTCCCCCACAATCGGCCCCCATCGCTCCCGTGCCTCTTCCTGGAGCCGGGGACCGCTCACCCCGGCCTGGAAGGTTCGGTCCGTTCCTCGGGTCCTGAGGACACAGGGTCCCTGCAGCCTCGGTTCTGCTGCTAATCTGAGGCTGGCTCGGCAGGGTGGGTGCCCCCGGGAAAAACTGCATGGAGACTTAAGAGCCAGAGAGGATTCTGTCGGGGGCGAGAGGAGGGCACGGCCGGAAGTGCAGGGCAAAGCGCTGGGCAGACCCTCGGGTCTCAGGACAGACGGCGGAGTGTGGACTGAGCTGCCGGAAGGAGTTCACTCCGGGATGGATGAGCACAGGTTAGTGGCGTCTCTGAGAACTGTGCTGGGTGGGCCTGCAGCCTGCGGGACCAGCAGCCCAGGACAAGCCGGCGAGGCTGTGGCCAGAGCAGAGGGAATTTCGTTTGGGGAGAAGACACCCAGGAGCCACCTCTGCCATTTGCCCTGGAGCTCCCTCCCCCATCCAGTCCCCAGATCCTCAGACTCCATCTCTGACCCTTGACCTTCAGCCTCCCCAGCCCCGCCCCCTCCGTGGCCTTGGGGATGCCCTGGGCGCTGGTCCCCGCCTGCTCCGGCTGGAGGGGCAGCCTGCAGGCCTCTCCAGAGGGAAGGCCTTCCTGGTCGGTGTGGCCAGGTGCGTGCCCACCGCCTGGTTCCGGCCGGGCAGCCTGGCCCCTCGCTGCCCCCTGCAGATGCCCGTCCCCCCTGCCCGCCCACGGCCCCTGTGCCCCTGTGGAGAGAACACAGAAAGCTGTTAACTGCCGCCCACACGATCCACGTTGAACACTGAGAACTCTGGTGAGTCCCGGTGGGCTGCTGGGGACACTTTAATGTGAAAAGAAAAACACACTCACTCCTCTAACCGGGGGCGGGGGGGTGCAGGAAGTGTTTTGTCTTTTTTTAAAAATATATATATTTTATTGATTTTTTTTTTTACAGAGAGGAAGGGGGAAGGATAGAGAGCTAGAAACATCAATGAGAGAGAGACATCGATCAGCCGCCTCCTGCACGCCCCACACTGGGGATGTGCCTGCAACCAAGGTACATGCCCTGGACCGGGATCGAACCTGGGGCCCTTCAGTCCGCAGGCTGATGCTCTCTCTACCCACGGAGCCAAACCGGTTTTGGCATATTTTATCTTTTTAAAGTTATAAAGTTACAAAATATATTAGGCGTTCCTTCCCTTAAAATGATACAGCGGTATCATTTGTGCACTATATGAATAATATAAAATTTACAAACATCCCATAATTTTTTTTTTTTTTTTGCAAGGGCGGGTAGACAAGGGTGAGGGTACGGAATATCCCATTTAGGCAAAGTCTTCTTTACCTTTTTTTTTCTTACCAGTAGAGCCCAAAATCAAGCCCTCCACCCCCCAAAATATTTAATGGATCAAAATTAGATTCCTGAGAAATCAAATCTCAAGCATAACCATTTTGGAGACCCTCAGTTACAGAGGAATCTCTCTCATGTGTAACTGAAACTTCATACTCTTTGACCAATACCACCTCCATTCTTCCCCCAGCTCCTGCCACCACCATTCTACTCTGCTTCTCTGATGCCTCATGTAAGCGGGTATATATATATATACACACACATACATACCTATGTCATGTATAGCTTTCTATGTATGTTATATCCAGGCTTCCTCTGTGCCTGGCTTGTTTCACTTACTGTCCTCCAGGTTTATCCACGTTGTCACAAATGGCGAGATTTCCTTCTTTTTGAAGGTTGAGTAACATTCCGTGGTGCCACATTTTGGAAATAGGTTTTCTTTAAGTGTCCATGAACATTGGTTGCTTCATGTCTTGGCTACTGTGAATAATGCTTCATGAACATGGGCGTGCAGATTAAAAAAATAATAATTCTGATACTTAGGGATAAGTTAACCGAGGCATTGGAAGATCTGTACACTGAAAACTATAAAACATTGATGCAAGAAATTAAAGCAGACACAAATAAATGGAAAGATATCCCATGTTTATGGATAGGAAGAATCAGTATTGGTTTCAGTTCTTTTAGGTAGATAGCCGGGAGAGGAATTGCTGGGGCAGGAGGTCGCTGGACTTTTTTTTTTTTTTTTTAATATATTTTATTGACTTTTTACAGAGAGGAAAGTAGAGGGATAGAGAGTCAGAAACATGGATGAGAGAGAAACACCGATCAGCCGCCTCCTGCACAACCCCCAATGGGAATGTGCCTGCAACCAAGGTACATGCCCTTGACCGGAATCGAACCCGGGACCTTTCAATCAGCGAGCCTACGCTCTTCCACTGAGCCACACCTGTTTCAGCAAGTACTATGGGTATTTTAACAATATTAATTCTTCCTATCCATAAACATGGGATATCTTTCCTGTTATTCGTGTCTGCTGTAATTTCTTTCATCAATGTTTTATAGTGTTCAGTGTACAGATCTTTCACTGCCTCGGTTAACTTATTCCTAAGTGTCAGAATTATTTTTTTTAAATTAATACATTAAATACAGCAGTGATATCTTATATTTCTGAGTGCTGAGTATGCATAGCATAAAATTTAAAAATCTTTCTGTCGAAGTTTGTGGTTCCGGTAGGAAGACACTAAATTTGCAGCAGCGTTCCTGGTGATCTGATTACTGATTTTTATTGGCTCCACCTGCATTCTGGGCTGTGCTTTAAAAAGAAATGTCGAAGGGAGGCAAATCAGGGTAGATGTCCTCTCTCTCTCTTTTCAGAAGAAATGGATGGAGCCAGTGGGTACAGGCTAGATTGGGAGGGTTAGAGGTACCGAGGGGTTAAGCAATCAGGCTATGTTCTTTCTTTAAAAAAAAAATATTTCATTGATTTTTCACAGAGACGGAGAGGGAGAGAGAGCTAGAAACATCGATGAGAGAGAAACGCCGATCAGCTGCCTCCTGCATACCCCACCCTCCACTGGGGATGTGCCAGCAACCAAGGTACATGCCCTTGACCGGAATCGAACCTGGGACCCTTCAGTCCATAGGCCGATGCTCTATCCACTGAGCCACACCGGCTCGGCCAGGCTAGTATTTTCTTATATGCCACCTGTCTGGTTAGAGGGAGTGGAGGGAGGTGAGAACCTCACTCCGGGATGGGAATCAGGGATTAGGCTCGGCAGGCATATTGTTTCGGGTTCCGTGTTTTCTAATTCCTACGCTGGGACGTGGTTGGTAACACGAGGGGCAGTTGAAATGGGGGGACCACCCTGGGAGACCTGCAACTCACTTCTCAAGGTCCAGGAACGCCATGCTTCCTTCTGTTACTTATAGAATTCTACTCCTAACTGAGGGTAAATGTAGTTCATACTAACAGGTAACTCATATTCATACTTGCACTGCTTCTCTTTGGAAGAACAGGTTGTGGAAAGTCCAAGCATGGAAAATACTGGAAGCCAGATATCCCAGAAACGGTTACCGGCCTCCCCTCCTGTGCGGGGTGGAAAGTCGGTGAGACATGGCGAGTTCTGGATACGGTGACAAAGGGGACTCTCTTCTTCTTCTTCTTCTTTTTTTAAATATATTTTATTGATTTTTTACAGAGAGGAAGAGAGAGAGATAGAAAGTCAGATGAGATAGAAAGTCATCGATGAGAGAGAGACATCGATCAGCCGCCTCCTGCACGCCCCACAGTGGAGATGCCCGCAAGCAAGGTCCATGCCCCAGACCGGAATCGAACCTGGGACCTTTCAGTCTATAAGCCGAGGCTCTATCCACTGAGCCACACCGGTCTTGGCGACTCTCTTCTTGTTTTATTCGGGAGTCCACAGAATAATCTGGTAATGTTGGTAATAATACCAACACCCTTAAACTTGTGTGGTAGGAGCAGTGAGGCTGGACTAAGCTTCAGTCTGGACCCCTATTTTGTTTCTATTCCCTGCCTGACCTGCGGCAGTTCCAGAACCTTTGCGTGCCTGCATTCCCGACTCCCTAAAGTGGGGCTGCTGATAGTTACGTGGAGCATCCTCAGGTACACCCAAAGGATCCGGGGTCACAGGGCACATACCCACTGCGTGGGTTCTATCCCTGGTCCAGCTGCATTCGGGAGGCAACTGATGGATGTGTGTCTCTCTCTCCCTCTCTCTGGCCTCCTCCCTTTCAAAACCAATAGAACCATATACCTGGGTAAGGACTCCAAAAGATAGTAATAATAGCTACGTGTTTCATGCTGCTGTTAGAATTTTAGGACAGACCCGGGAAAGCCCTAGCGTGGTGCCTGACGCCCAGGGAGCGCCCAGGCAGGTGGGCACCCATTGCCACCGCTGCACTTTTTTTTCCCTTAAATATATATTTTATTGATTTTTTTCACAGAGAGGAAGGGAGACGGATAGAAAGTCAGAAACATCGATGAGAGAGAGACATCGATCAGCTGCCTCCTGCACGCCCCCCACTGGGGATGTGCCCGCCACCCAGGTCCATACATGCCCTGGACCGGAATCGAACCTGGGACCTTTCAGTCCGCAGGCCGGCGCTCCATCCACTGAACCACACCGGCCTCGGCCCTGCTGCCCTTCCAAGCGCCTTTGACCGGCATCCCACGGACAGACCCTTTGAAGGGGGGGCTCGAGCAGCAGCAGGGGCCACAGCTGCAGGGGCCTCCTCCTCGGGGTGGAGCTGGAGCCAGCGCCGGGGCGGCCGGGGGAGCGGCAGGACGGGGGTCAGGGGTCAGACTCCCCGCACTCCGCGGAACCCCAAAAGGGCCGCCTGCAGGAGGTCGGGGCCTGCCCTTGACAGCACGTGGGCCAGGCCGGCTCCCACGCCGCCCGCCGCCCGGGGCGCAGCTCCTCCGCGCGCAGGCCCGGCTCCCTCCCTCCGAGGCCTCGCTGCCCCGGGAGGAGGGGCGCCCCCGTCCCCTTTCTGTAGGGCCCCCACCCTGCAAGGTCAGGCTGCACCCGCGCCCCGCACCGGGGAAGCGCCCGGGAGGCGCGCGCGCGCGGCGGTCCCCGCGGGAACGTTCCGGAACCTCCGTGCGCTTCCGGAGGCGGGGACCGCCCGGCTCCCGCCGCTCCCGCCGCCGCCGCCGCCCCCTCGCCGGGAGGAGGGGAGCGTGGCTGCGGGGACGGCCCCTCCGGGCGGGAGTCGTGGGCGAGGGGCGCGTGGGCGCGGGCGCGGGGGCGCGGAGGGCGCCCGCATCGCACGCGCACGCGCACTCGGGGCGCGCAGGCCCGCGGAGGGAGCCCGCGGCGCACGCGCACGCGCACTCGGCGCGCGCGCCGGCCCGCCCGCCACCCAGGAGGAGACGGAGGGCATGGAAATTTCCAGCGCCTTTCAGAGCCGGAGGGAGCACGCGCGGCGGCGGCGGCGGCGGCGGCGGCGGCAAGACCTGAGGGGCGTGGCGGGCCTCCGTGGGCTCCGCCGGCCGAGCCCGCCGTGCTGCCCTAGCGCTGCGGCGTCGAACGGCGGCTCGCCCTGGGGGAGCGGAGCTGGCGAGGGGCCGCGGGCCCTTTAAAAAGAAAAAAAAAGAAAAGGGGGCGTGGCCCGCGCGCGGGCGGGCGGAGGGGGCGTGGCCCGGGGGGGCCGGGAAGTGGCGCGCGGCGTGCGCAGCTGCCGAGCCTTTAAACCCCGGGCTCGCGCGAGGCCGGAGCGTGCCTTCCCCTTCGCCTTCGCCTTCGCCTTCGCCTCCCGCCGCCTCCCGCCGCCGCCGCCGCCTTCGCCGCCGCCGCCTCCCGCCCCGCAGCTCGCCGAGCCCGCGCGCTTGCGGCCCGCCCTCCTCAGCGCCCGGGAGCCGCGCGGCCGCCATGCCCCGCTACGAGCTGGCCCTGATCCTGAAAGTCATGCAGCGGGTGAGTGACCTTCCCCCGAGGGCGCCTCACGCCCGCCGCGCCGCCCCTCGCCCCTCGCCCCTCGCCCTGCCTGCGGGGCTCGCGGTGGGGGGCGGGGGGGCCGGGGCCGGGGCGCGGGGCGCGGGGCGGCCGGTCGGCTCGGCGAGGCCGCGTGCGCGCGGGAGCGGGGGTGTGCCCGCGGGCGCGGCGCGGGAGGGTGGGCCTCGCGCTCGGCGGCGGCGGCGGGAGGCGGGAGCGGGACCGGGGCCGGGCCGCGGGGTCCCGTGGACGGTGCGCGCGGGGGGACACGCGCCCGCGCCCGGCCCGGCCCCGCTCTCGGCGTCGGTCGGTCGATCGCGAAGCCGCCTTGTGCCCGCCGCCGCCTCCGCTGCCGCCGGCCGGACCCGTCCGCGCCCCGCGCCCCGCAAACGGTCCCCAGCGTGCGGTGCAGCCCCGGACCGCGGCTTCCCGCCCTCGGACGCCGGCCCCGCTGCAGGCACCCGGCTGCGGCCTTTGTGCGCCTCCCGGAGCAGCAGGAAACTTTGCCCGAGGTCGGGCACCCAGGTTTGCAGGGGGCACGGCCCGCGGGGTCCCCCGGAGTGGCCGCCCGAAGACGGCCCGTGTGCGCATGCGGCCTGGAGGCGGCTCCCCGTCCCCGTGCTGCTGGGCAGGACGCCGCCGGCCCCCGTGCGGCCAGCCCGCCTTCCGTGAGGTCGGTAACGTGGGGTGTGCGCGTGCATGTGTGTGTGCATGTGTGTATGTGTGTGCATGTGTGTGTGTGCGAGTGTGAGTGTGCGTGTATGTGTGTGCATGTGTGTATGTGTGTGTGTGTGTGTGTGTGTGTGCATGTGTGTGCGCGCTTTTCTTCCAGGTACCATGCAAACACTACTACTTCTCAGCTGTGGGACCCCAGCTTCTCGCAGCGCCAGGGACCCAGGCACCCTGTCCGTTTGAATCCTGCTTTGGGCCAGTTTGGAGGAGGAGCTAAGTAGGAAGTTTGGGGTGAAACTCAGCCTGGAACCTGGTCCCCGCGTTAGCACAGAGCCAGGAGGGTGCACATGGTCAGGGGTGGAGAGGTGGGGGGAGAAAGGGCACCTCTACTTCCTGGTCAGGGTGCCCTTGCGCCCCCAAGCTTGCTATCCCAGAATTGGGGGGGAAAGAGGAGGGTGGGGATGAGCCCCCGGAGTAGTTAGTCCCTCTTTCTGGGGTTCCCCTCCCTGTTCCCATCCCTCTACGAGAGACACTGCATGCATAGAACAGGGGCAGTGAGGAACAGAAGCGAGTTATTGAAAAGGATCGTGGGAATTGTTTAAGCCCCCTGGACTTCAGCCCGGGCTGTTTAGGAGATACCGCAGGTCCCGGGAAACGGGGTTACGGAAGTTCCTTTGGTGTGCCTTGTTTTGGGGGGGAAAGGTCACCACTGAAGAGCCGGGGTGCAGGCAAACGTGTTCCCCAACCTTTGAAATGAGAACTTCGGCCCGTGTCTGCCGTGTCACCCCCGCCGGGGGCACGGGTGGCTGCAGGTGTGTGGCAGGCACTGCCTTTACCAGACACGTGTGCTGGTGCCCCTGCCTGCTCTGTAGGTGGTGAGTGCGTTTTTTCACCCCAGTTCACATCAGCCGCGGAGGACAGCTCGTTTAAAATAGCAGCCCCGTCCGTTCTTGGAAGCCTCACAGGAGGGCAGGGTGAGACGCCTCCATGCGGAACGTGGGGGCCCCTCCCCGGGGAGGGGGCGGCCGGTGACCACAGGCAGGCGCTGTAACAGGGCGAGCTTGTGTCCACGAGCTCCTCGGCCTAAATAAAGACGAAACGGCAACCGAACTCGTGTTTCCTCCACAAAACTTATTTTTAAGCGGCTGGTAAACGCTGGACAAACACAAAGACTTGCTGCCTCTAAACAATTTTGCTTTTCAGTTTGGGAAAATGGAGTTCTAAAATAGGATCAATACTTGGAAGAAGGAGGATGGAAAAAGTGAACGCCGGCGTATTGAATGCGGGGTGCCGCTGTGAGCGCGTGCCCTGGGGGGGCCGGGCCAGCTCCGTCTCAGTCGGCAGCACTTGGGGGGCCTGCCCGGGCAGCCTGGGGCAGCTCCTCCCTTCGAAGTTGGTGCTTTCCACATTTTTAGATTCTGAAATCTCAACAGTATCCCCTTTGAGGCCACGGCGCGTTCCCACCACCCTTCCCCCGGCCGGTTCTGTCTTGGAGCTGAGGAAACGGGCGATGCCAGACAGCTCGGCAGCACTGGAAGTGGGGGGACTGGAGCGGTCTCTGGTTCTTCCTGGGGGCCCCACGAGCATTCCAGTCTCTGGAGAGCACATACTCCTCTCTCTGTTTTTTCATCCCCTCTGACCTGTCCTGGACTCCTCAACATCGAGCACGGACTGGAGGCCTGAGTGTAAGCTGGCTGCTGTGCCGAGGGCCGCCGCATCTGGTGGATGAGACCCCCCTGTGTGCAGGCGCGGGGCTCCCCATGCCCAGGCCTTCAGGCGGAGCCCAGAGACCATCCTGTGGCTGCAGCGCCGTCGGCCCCCGAGAAGCCGGGCCGTCTTCCCTCGGCCTCTGCTGTCGCCCTCCCTCCACCTCCGTGCCGGCATGGATGTAGAGACCAGTCCTCCCAGCGAGAGCTGTCTTAGCAGGTGCCATTCAGCCTAACTTGTACTGTAACGTGTGGATGTAAAAACGTCCTTCCATGTGTCCCCGGCTTTCAGTTCAGCGTGAAGAGCAGGTAGCGGTGGGGTTAAATTCGGAGGTTGCACGCAGTAAAGTGATAGAGGCTGGGAGAGGCCCTCGGGGTAGACTCGACCCGTTTGAGAAGGCAGTTACTCAGGCCGTGTTCACGGAGGAGTCTCCAGGACAGACACGTTACACGTGTGGCAGCTGTCGGCACCAGCAGAGCGTTAGGGCTGCCGGGAGCCTTCCCCTGGGGAGGACACGGGAGGACAGGCAAGCTACCTTCCCGGGAGCCCCCGCCCCGCCCCGCACGCGGCAGGCCTTTCTGACCACAGAAAGGGGCTGTGTGATGCACGTTCTCCCCCTGTCCCCGGGAGCGGAGGCCCGCCGCAGGCCGAGGGTCACGCATAGACGGGGCCGCGAGGTCTGCGGAAAGGACTGACGGCCTTAGTTTCACTTTGAAATGAGATGGTAAAGGTTGGGATTTAATTTTAGTGTGAGAGACAGCCCGTACACGAGGGGTAAAGCCCCTACTGTGTGGAGAACGTAGGAAAGCTGTGTAAACGGTTTTCACGTGGGCCGGGCTCAGGGAGGGGGCTTGTGGGTGCAGACAGGTCCCCCCTGCAGGGCACCGGCCTCTGGCTGCCCGGGTCAGGCCCTTTAACTGTATCTTGTGACGTTGGCCAGAGTTGGCGGTTTTAGGCTGTGAAAGCCTGGGAAACACTCCCCTGGTCTTCTGAGCTGCTCAGGCACTTACGGGAGGAGTGAAAGGTCGGGGTTTAGGTAATACCTGGCTTCCTGGCCAAAGGAAGGCGTGCGCACAGCACAATAGCTTTCTAGCCCTCGGGGTGTGTTTTTCCAGCAGCAGAAAAGAGCAGCCTCCTCCTTTGCAAATCTTAAGTTCTTTTTCTTTAAAACATTTCACAAGGGATACGTAATGCCCCTCATCTACTTCTAATTTTATTGAAAAGCAGGTTATGTTTTAAGTTTTGAGATAACTCACTGAAATGGTTCTTTGTAGGCAAAGAATTTTATGATCTAATCTGAGTTAACTGACCGCCGGGGTTTTGTGTGTTTAAAAGTTAAGCTGCTGAAACGTAGCGAGCAGGACGCTCTGACGGGAAGAGCCCCTCTGTGTCTCGTCCCCCAGCTTTGTGGCTGGAAGAGCTGGCACGTGTTGCATTCGCTCTGGTCTTCTGTCCGGCTGGTCCTCTGCAGGCAGTGGCTGCCAGATGTTGGCGTCTGAGGCACCAAAGGTGGGGCCCACCGGCCCATGGAGCTTGGCAGCGTTTGATGAGGAGGAAATGGAGACGTGTCCGCTCCCAGGAGGGGCCCACAGAAACTCACAGGGCAGCACCTCTGTTTTATCCGTCAGAAGGCTGAGTTGCTCTTTTTTTCCCTCTTATGCCCCCCCTCCCCCAAATAGCTTAGCTTGTATCTTTACTAATTACCCCTCGTGTTTGGTCTGCTTGAAACTGGACAGCTTAAAACACTTCTCCAGTCACGAGGGACTGGGCTTGCGGATTAGAGCGTGCCAGGGATTAAAGCGAGCTAGGGATTAAAGCGTCCTGGGTTCCAGCTCATGGCGGCCAGTGATCGAAGAGGAGCTGTCCTGCCTGAGCTCGGCTTCTGTCCCAGGAGGGGCTGGGGTCAGAGGCCTCCTCCCCAGAGGCGGTTTGTGTTCCGAAGAGCGCCGGTCACAGGGACGGTCTGCACTGCCTTTTCTCCTGTGCATGCCTCACATCCAGGACTGCTGTTCACAGGTGTTCAAACCTAGTATTCACCTGCCGACGCTCTGGAGTCTTCAACCCTTGAGATTACAGAGTCACTTTAAAAAAACTCAGTTTGAAAGAAATGAGGGATAAGTTCTTTTTTTAAAAAATATTTTATTGATTTCAGAGAGGGAGGCAGGGAGAGAGAGAGAGAGAAACATCAATGATGAGAGAAAATCATAGATTGGCTGCTTCCTGCACGCCCCTACTGGGGATCGAGCCTACAACCCAGGCATATGCCGTTGACCAGGACCGAACCTGGGACCTTTCAGTCCACCGGCTGCCGTTCTATCCACTGAGCCACACCAGCTGGGGCAGAGGGACAAGTTCTGAAGTAGCGTTTTCCATCTAGTGCCCGTGCTGTAATTGTACAGGCGTGACTTCTGTTCAGGAGGAAGATTACCTCCTTGCAGTGGAAGGCAGTGTTCTTCAGCACCAGGATTACTATCAACACACAGTATCTTCTAGGCTAGGGGAATAAAAACGAAGGAATTAGTAATATTTTTTGTTCTGATCCTCATCCAGAACATGTTGTGTGTGGATTTGGAGAGGGTCTGGGGGAGAAACATTGGAAGTGAGAACCCTACATGTGAGCCCTGACCGGAATCGAGCCTGCAGCCTGGTGTGAGGGCCAACACTCCACCAGTGGAGCCGCCTGCCTGGGCAGGGATTGGTCAGGTACAAGAAAATGGCTCAAGCTTAATGAACGTCTGGTCAGTTAATTTTCCTAACGGAAAAGTACCTCAGACACTCGGAAAGGGGTAATTACTCCAGTTCTCTCATCCTTGTTGCTCTCCTTTGGAGTAGGAGGTGGCAAACTGGCTCACAGGCCGACCTCTCTCACTGGCCACCTGTATTTGTGTGGCCTGCGAGCTGAGAGAGGAGTTTACGTTTTCAAGTAGTTGCGGGCGGGGGGGGCGGGGGGTGGGAATAAAAAAATATGACATGAAAATGATGAGAAGTTCAGGGGTCAGAGTTCATGAACACAGGTGTCTTGGAACATCACCTGTTCATCTGTATTTACTCTCTGGTCCTTTATGGACACGTGCTGACCCCGATTCAGCGTGTAGACCCAGTTTCCAGGCTCAGCATGTCTCTTAGCTTTTAGGGTGCTGTTTTTGACATTTCTGCCCTCATTCCTTCCTTTCCTCCTCCGAATGCACTGGGCCTTTGACCTCCATATGGAGGGCTGGCCTTTTTTGGTAAGCTAAGAATTCTGGCATTTGTGCTTTAGCGGTGCTGCTCCGGCCTCCTGGGTGTCCTGTGGGCTCTGCAGATCTGCGGCTCGGATTTAACGAGTTGCCCACCCGAGCTGGTCTCCTTTCTGTGCTCGGCCTCCGTCTCTGTTCCCTGGAGCTGGACAGTCCTGGTGTCCTGCACCTCAGTCCCCTCTCGTCCTCTCTGCCCTGGATGACCACTCCTAGTCTTGGATTCCTGCCGTCTCTGACGCAGCTGGCCTCTCACCCGCTCGTGTTTGCTCAGGGGTTCGTGGTAAATATGCTCCTGGAGGGCAGAAAGATAGGTTGTTGAGTGACTTCAGAAGAATCCGATGGAAATACCTTGTGACGAGGAGATAACACAGCATTGTATGGTGATGCCTTTCCGATGATGCCATTGCTTTCACCCACTCACTGATTGTTCCTCATGCTAAGTCACCGCTCCCTCTTTCTAAAACAGACATTCCGGTAAGTTCCGGCCTGCAAGGCTGTCTGATGGACTCCAGCCTTTGTTTTTAAACTCCCACTCGTCTCTGAAGTTCTGCCCGCTCTGCACCAAGGCCACAGGCTGCCGCAGACCCGCCACCACCCTTCACTCCCTTTCTCGGGTGCTGGCGTCTCTCTGTTTTCCCTGGAAGTCCCTCCCTTCCCACGTTACCCCGTCGTCCAGGGCCACCCGCCTCAGTTCATTGTAAGCGGCTGTGGAGTATATGCTGTGATCTTTCCTTGGATTTGCACGTATTTTCTGTTTTGTCCCCGGAATTGCCGCTTACTGAGTGATACAGAGTAAGAGGTGAGTGTTTCTTACTCCTTTGTCAGGGGACACATTCTTGAGGGTCAAGTCTGTTTCATTCCTGTCCTCCGCCCCGCACGCCGGGCGGACCCTCACCAGGCTGCCTGATAGGGATGCTGCCTCCGCCTCCGCCGGCTCTCGGGGCTGGGAGGGCAGGCTGACCTCCTGGGCAGCGAGTGAGTGGCTTCCCGGTCAGCGCGCTTGGCTGGCGCTGGGCGAGGTGTCTGCTTGCCAGACCTTCTGTTGGCTTCTAGACCATTTCCTGGCAGGTAACCTTGTTTTTACGATAATATTTAAATAAGCCGTTTGTTAAAACGAGGGCACATCCCCTCCCCCCGCGTTGGGTTCTTTGGGAAGATTCGGTGAAGGGGAGTCACTCTGTGCTGGCGGTAGAAGGTAGATGGGGCTGCAGGGAGTGGGGTTGGTCCACGGCCCGGCATGGGGACCGCCCCAGGGACTTCTCACTGAGAGGGACGGCCGGCTGCCTTAGGAGGCGGCGCAGGCAGCAGAAGGAGCGCTGCTCTGCGGACTCACATCGCTCCTGCTCGCCAGCGCTTCGGCTCACCGTACGACGGGCAAATGAACGTGCGTTTATGTGTTGAACTTAAGCAAAATGCTTAAGGTACGTACGTAGTTTTTTTATTTTGCACTTGCTTTCATCTCTCTTTTCCTGCTACTTTGGTCTGATAGTTTGGATGGGAAAGCTGCTCCCAGGAGCCCTCCGAATGTTGCTTCTAACGAACGGAGGAACACGAGGCCCCGGGGAGAGGCTGGGCGGGTCCCGGTGGGCGTGAGCAGAGAACGGGCCGTCCCAGAAAGAGCTTCCGAGAAGGGGCCTGGCACCTCCTCCTGGGATGCCACCTGCTGGTGACCTGGCAGTGGAGGCAGCAGGTGTTCAGCTTGTCGTTAGAGTGAGCCCTGGGCTCTCAGGCAAGTTGTTTTTGAACTTTATTGCTTGGTTTTCCATTTACACCCGATGGATGAAGAGACGACTGAAGATAAGTTTCTTCTGTGTAAGTTATTTTGCCGGAATCGGAGACTGGGTCACACCGGAACACAGTGCTTCCTCAGTACATATTTGAATTTGGGGCAGGCCGTGCTGGGCGAGAGCTTGCATGCTGAGGAAGCAGGGGCAGGCTTTGCATATTGGATGGAGGGGGAGGGTCCTGTGGACTCCACAGCCTGGAGCAACTCCTTTGTCATTGACTCAGCTCCACTGCGCACTGGGCTCCTCCGCTGGGCTTTGTCCGTCTCCTGTCCCACTTAGTTTTTTTAAAATGCACTTTTATTGATTTCAGAGGGAGGGAGAGAGAGTCATTGATCGGCTGCCTCCTGCACGCCCTCTACTGGGGACGGAGCTTGAAACCCCGGCATGTGCCCTGACTGGAATAGAACTCAGGACCTTTCAGTCTGCAGGTGGATGCTCTAGCCATTGAGCCACACCGCCAGGGCCAGTGCTTTTGTTTTTGACCAGGCTTCACGTTTTCACAGAGTGGACGTCACGGCATCACCTTGACTGACTTTCCCTTTTTGTCTTTCTCACTTTCCCACTCACTCTAAGTGCGTAACAGCAGATGACAGACAGACAGCACGCAGGTCCACTTGTTCATCCACCTCCAGCCCAGGGGCAGTCAGTCACCTCGTCCCCCACCGTTTTCCTGAGGTTAGGGTTCCTCGTTCCCACCACTTTGGGAACACTTCGTGGAGGTTGGTGAGGATGAGAGCTTCAAAATGACATTGCAGGAGAAAGCGTGGCCCAACAACAGAATCTTGACTTGGAACCCTCAAAGCTCATAACTGGCATTTGTCTGTTTCTACCCCAGAACGAACCCCTGATTTCGGCTTTGTTTGGAGTTAAGTTTGTTTTTTTTTAAATATATCTTATTGATTTTTTACAGAGAGGAAGGGAGAGGGATAGAAAGTCAGAAACATCGATGAGAGAGACATTGATCAGCCGCCTCCTGCACGCCCTCTACTGGAGTTGTGCCCGCAAGCAAGGTACATGCCCCCAGTAGGAATCGAACCTGGGACCTTTCAGTCTGCAGGCCGACTCTCCATCCACTGAGCCACACCGGTCTCAGCATGGAGTTGTTTTTAAAGCACTCTCCTCGACCCCCACCCTGGCTGTTAGAGCCCTGTAAATTTGTCAGGTGAGGAATACCAAGCAC
Organism: Lasiurus borealis; assembly: GCA_004026805.1. NCBI lineage: Eukaryota > Metazoa > Chordata > Mammalia > Chiroptera > Vespertilionidae > Lasiurus > Lasiurus borealis. The sequence continues at coordinate 11,802 of PVJN01017298.1, read as the reverse complement.
AGCCGTAACAGCCGGGGGAGGGGAGGAAGAGGGTGCGGCGCGGACCAGCCATCTGCCTGCTTTCAGTTTGTGTTCAGATGTCCTGGGTGCAAATGATGAATATAAAACATCAGAACTGGTTTAGGTTCACATTTAAAGGTGAGTTTCTGTTGAGTGAGAAGCTACATTTGGGGACAGCAAATGGTGCAGGAAAAATGTACTTAAGTGTCCCTTTAAAAAATTGCTTGGACCCATGATTGAGGAACTATGTGACCCAGAAGTGGGCTGTTTTGTTTTTGTTTTGCTCGCTCACTGTTTGCCCTCTGTTTGTTAGTGCTTACGTGGGGAGGCAGTGTGGAGCTTGTGTCTGGATAACCTTTGGTCCCCGGTTTCCATGGGGACGGTCTTGTCTGCAGACACTGGTGGCGCTGTTGGTCTCAGGTGGTCTCAGGAACGCGCTGTCACCCGGGAACTGGCAGCCAGGAGCCTTTGCAAATTCAGGTTAAGATTTGCATGAAGGAAATTCCTCTTAATACCATTTTCTTCTTTAAATATTTTATCGGATTAGGAGGGGGGGTCATTGGAAGCTGTCATTTCAAGGTCTTCTATCTTGACATCCAATGAAAGCAGTTCTGGTCCTCGGGAAAATTACAAAGTTAACAACTATCGCAACCAGAGGCATTTGCCCGAGGAAACACCCCCGTTCTAGATCTTTTATTGCGCTGTGACCTCCGTGGGGAGTGAGGGCTGCTCCGCCAGGAAAGCGCGCGTGTTTACAGGTCCCGGCCTCGGTCGCAGGGAGAGGCAGGATTGGCCTCTGGGTAGGAATGGTTTTTCTAGGAACGTGACATTGAACCCGGTAGGTGGGGACAGAGGACATGAAGGTGAGCCACAGAGGCCCGGGGGGATGTGCTCCCGCTGTAACCTGTGTGTAAACCCGGTTGGAAGCGGGGTTAGAGTGCGGCCTCCCTTTGGAAGAGAGAAAACAGGATGTGCCCGCGGCCCCGGGAGCGCTCCACCAGAATCTTCCAGGCCGTCCCACCGGAAGCTTCCTCCGGCCGCAGCATCTGCAGAGGAGCCCCGCGGGGTGCGGGTCAGCTCCCTTAGAGGCCGGAGAGGCTCCAGGATCCGAGTGCCTCCCGGGGCAGCACTGGCATGTGTTAGGGAACATGGGGTAACATGACTGTCCCAGCCTGGAGCGGGGGGAGTTACATGCTAGGAAGGGAGACAAACCCGCAAATGCTACAAAGAGAAACAGCAGGATAAAGGGGCAGGAGAGGCCAATTCTATTTGCATTGGGCCGCCCGGCCTCGGAGCTGTGCGGACCCGGGGGTCAGCGGGCGTGGCCTGGTGCCTGCCGCCAGCCTTCCTGAAAGCCCCCGAGACAGGGTTGTTCGTGCCATTTCCCCGTGCGTTTGGTTTTGGTTAATTCTCACCTGAGGGTACTTTTCCATGGCTTGTCAGAGAGAGGAAGGGGGGTGGGGAATAGGGGGAGACATCAATGTCAGAGAGACCGATCCCCTGGTTGCCTCCTGCACACCCTGACCAGGGGCGGGGAGCAGACCTGAGACCCAGGTAAGTGCCCTTGACCGGGAATTGATCCTTCGCCCAGTGAACAGTTAATCAACATTTAGCCACCTTGCTTCACCTCCACGCTCCCCTCCCCATGTTTTGCTGGATTATTTTAAACATTTTTAGCCTAACCTATTACTTATTATTTTAGTGTCCGGTCTCCTAGTACAGAAAGGTGCGGTGGGAACAGATCTACGTGCCCAGGCCTGGGGGTGGCTGGAGCACTCAGTCCCTCCGAGTCTGCCGCCTCTGCTTTCTCCACGGGCAGCCACCCTGCGGGGCCCTGGGCGGGAATATGAGGGGATATAGGAGGTTAGCTCACCTGTCAGGCATCTAGACCTCTGGGACACACAGCACCACTCTGCTCCTCATCCTCCCTAACTTCGTTTTTCAATGGAAACCTTTGGAAGACTAAGAATGGTTCAATGCATACCTGCAGGCCTTCTGCCTGGGTCACTATTGGTTGAATTGTCTGTATTTTAGCTGTCCCATTTGAAAAGTTAGGCATCTTGACATGCATTTCGTAGGAATAAGGGCTTTCTTAACCAAAACTGACTCACAACTGCTTGCCTGCCTGCCTTTCTGATTGCCCCTCACCACTTCTGCCTGCCAGCCTGATCACCTCCTAGCCACTTCCCTGCCAGCCTGATTGATGCCTAACTGCTCCCCTGCCAGCCTGTTTGCCCCTAACTGCCCTCGCCTGCAGGCCTGGTTACCCCTAACTGGCCTCTCTGCAGGCCTGGACCCCCCCCCCCCCCAACTGTCCTTCCCTGCAGGCCTGGTCGTCCCCAGCTTCTCTCCTCTGCTGGCCTGGTTCCTCCCAACTGCCCTCCCTTGCTGGCCATCTTGTGGCGGCCATCTTGTGTGTTGGAGTGATGGTCAATTTGCATATCACTCTTCTGTTAGATAGGATGTTCAGTGTACATCCTATCGTTATTTCATAATACCTGTAGCTTTAAAAGCCAGCTTTCAGGGAAGGCTCATGCGCCTAGTTGTTTAGCCTCCTTGGTCTAGAACGTTCTCAGGCCTTTGTATTCATGCCAGGCACTCAGGAGTGCACACCCACTGGCTGCAGAGCCCCTCGGGTTGGAGCAGTCTGGTTGCTTCTCATGGGCTAGACATAGGGTGTCAGTGTGGCCACCGTTGGTGTTAGGCAGTCATTTCATTTAGGTTTTACTCATCCGGTGGTTCCACTGTAAATGCACTTTTTCCTTTTGTAATTAGGCGGTTTACGGAGCGAGACATTGGAGACAGAAGATGGTTTCCTCTAAGTCTCCCACTGGTTTTAGCATCTATTGAGGAGTCAGAAGCAGTTACTGATGCGTTATTGTAAAGCAAAAGCGGATACAAAATCTCACCTGTAAATATTTCGTATGTGTCTGGAAGATCAGGCCTTTTGAAAAGACAGCCACTAATAGTGCCTTTATGCAACCCTACCGTCTAGTTCATGTTCAGATTCCCTGGTGTCTCCATTGTTTCTCCATGGGTTAGTACAGTGGTCGGCAAACTCATTAGTCAACAGAGCGGCAAACCGCGGCTCATGAGCTGCATGTGGCTCTCGAGCCGCAGTTTGCCAACCACTGGTTTAGTAGAACCTGAACCCAAACAAGGTCCAGACCAAGTGCTTCTTAAGCGCTTTACCCTGACAGTCATGGCCAGGCCACGCCGTCTGGGTCAGTGATGGACTGTATGCATGACAGTGGTTCACCAGAGCGCAGGTGTGCCGTGGCAGTGCCAGCCGGGAGCGTCTGTGCTGCCTGCGGAGACACAGGGCCTCTCAGAATCTCTCCTGCCTGCACAGCGCAGGACTGGAATGAGGCCCCTCCCTCCCTCCCTCCCTCATTTTCTGCATTTGTTTACTATTTGCTGGTGACTTACTGTTCTGGGTATTTTCTATAATAGTAAGAAAAATTCTATAGATTCAGGTTGCTTTGTTTTGTAAGAGTTCCTGCGTGTTCCTGCGTGAAGCCTCCCTCAGGGGCACGGGTGGCTGCCTGTGAGAGGGAAGATCCCTTCTGAAGGCCCGTCAGCCTTGCTGGAAGGAGCCAGCACCTGTTGCAATCTTGCCTGTGGCCAGTGTTTATTGAGAGTGGTTTTCTAATTGCACCAATTCCTTCTGTATTGACTGGCCAGTTTTTCTAACTTGTGTTTCTTTCTACTTCTTAATGTCTAGCTTTCTGGAAAGTCCTGAAAGGGTGTTCCTCTCCTTACCTCCCAGCGATGTTTCTGGATCCCTTAGTGATCCTGTGTGTGTCCTCAGGGTTGTCGTCTGTAAGCTGGTGGTAACGACCACGCCTGCCTCTTGGGTTTGGTGAGGCTGCGATGACTGGCACATTAGTGTGAGAGTGGAGCCTGGCACTAATGGAGGTAGATGGTGGTTTTTAAAGTAACGTTCTGCTCGTGGGAGTGTTTAACTCCTCGGTAGAGAGAGAGGCGGCGCAGGGAGAGGTTCCTCTAGGTCCACGCCAGCCGACGCTGGACTTGCCTGGGGTGAGTGAGAGTAAGGGCTGCTTGCCCACCGACCGGTCCTGACCGTGGACGTGACCGTGGACAGGACGCACTGCTCGAGGAGGCCCGCACGGTCCCTGCACTGAGGTGGGCGCGACGCTCGCAGTGGTGACGTGGGAGCACGTTCTGAGGAGGAGTTAGTGCCGCCGCGAAGGGCAGTGGGCCCGCCTCACGGGTGGTCGGGAGGATGATGGTGTGAGGCTGGACTTCACAGTCTTCGGTCCAGGAGGGCTTCTCTGAACACGGCGCTGACCTGCCTCTGTTCTCCACACGCCCCTGTCAGGCCGGTGAGATGCTGCCACCGCGGTGGGGAGAGGTCCCTGTCCGGGCCGCAGCCTGCCCCGCTCCCTGGTTGTCAGGAGCCCACCGGGCATGGCTGTGGAGGATGGAAGTCTGTCCTGTCCGCCAGGTGCTCAGTCGTTAGTACGTGACTGGCTTCCTGAACAAGCATTGGTGTGAAGGGTGTCCTCAGGCAGACCAGTCAGTGACAGCACGGACGAGAGTGTGCCCTCGGGCAGTCGGCATTGGCGTGAGGGACAGCACAGTGAGTCCTGTCTCCATTAGGTGGTGTGATGCTGGGAAACGGCAGGACGAGGCGGAAGCGGGCCGGTTGGGAGAGTCACCTTTGAGCACAGATTGATTGAGCGGGCCGGCCGGTCACTCTGGGAGTGCAGTTTCCATAGGAGACAAACAGCGTTGTCAAGGCCCTGAGGTGTGGGCACGGTGACGGAGGTGACAGCTGGCCGGGTCATTAATGCCTGGAGTGGGCCTGAGGGTGCAGGGGAAGAGGCGGGCAGTTGGAACTGGATGAGGTGGGAAGTGAGGGGACAGGTGCCAGCAGTTGAGCCGGTAAGTGGTCTGATGCGGGTATATTTGGGGTGAAGTCCACAGGCTCAGAGGGATTGATGGTGGGTGGGCGGGAGAAGGTGAGCAAGCTGATCACGGACGATGAGGCTGGAGCAGCAGAGAGGATGGAGTTGCCGTCTTCTGAGAGGAGGACAGAGGAGAACGGGTCTCAGGTGGGGGTGAAGTTATTTGTACCCCCGAACGCAGGGAGAGGTGGTGGCGAGAACTTCATTCAGTGAGAGCAGTGGCCCACAGATTTCCTGGGAGAACTCTCAGATCGGGGACCACACGGCAGCTCTTTAACCTAACGTCTCGGGGCCTGGCAGTGCGCAGTGACGGAGGGCGTGGTGGGTTCACAGAGCTCAGGGGGCAGAGCCCGGTGTCAGAGGCTTTGAGACGGGTGTTTACTGAGAGAATGAGAGGTGCAATCCCTTGAGAACTGGAGACGCCGGTCTGAGAGCCGACTGCTCAGCTGCTCCGGCTTCAGATATGCTTACCGAGGAAGCCTGCACCTGGGGCTGCTTCTTATTTTCAGTCTCTCTGCTTTTCTGCATCCATCCATCCATCCGTCCATCCATCCATCCATCCGCCCACCCATTTACACAGGATCACACATAGGTGCCCTCGCTGGGTCTCGGCCTGTGTGCTGCTGGCAGTAGATTTTGTTGACGGTGTCCTTACGGAAGGCAGGGCTGGGTGGTGACAGGGCAGAGCTGTTTGGACTGATGCAGGTGCCGCTGCTGCGGGGAACAAAGCCTGCCCCCTGTGCACGTCACACGCTTCACGGTCCAGTCTTCTCACCGGTGAAATGGTCGTCGTAGCTGAGTCACCCCCGGAGGTCATGAGCACTAGGTGACGCACACGGCACGAGGCCCGGTGCCGGAAAGTGTCAGGTTTTAATCCTCCGTGTCTGTTATTTATAACATCTTTGGTGACCGGTTTTTGTGAGTGAATAGTGCTAATCCTCTTGAATTCTCCCATTAAGAGTTAACAGCTGTTTGGTCGTTGGGATCACGTGATACGCTCTCAGTGTGCTGTTGCTCTGATATTTCATCTCAAAAAATAGGTTATTGGAGTTTGCTCCACATTTGTGATCCAGTATCATCATCCACGTAAAAGGAGCTTCAAAGTTGGCCCCTTATATAGCCATATGGCCTTCTTTCTCAGACTTCTTTACACCCAGCCAGCCAACACTGCAAGCCAGACCTCCGATCAGGAGAAGCAGGGTGTATCTGGGAGAAGGTGCATCTGTGTATGAAATAATAAATCTGGCGGCTTATGAACTTCATAGGTGAATACATTTTACTTGAAGAATGGTTTTCTTGGGATGTGGAATGTGGGACTAGAAGTCCTCAGGAGCCAGCTGTTCCTGGACTTCTGGGGGTTTCTTAGATTTGGGGCACTCTTCAAAACGTGGAGCTGCGAGGGAGACGATGGAGATGTTTGTCAGAGATGTAAGGGCAACTCTTCAAGTGTTGTAGGGACTTGCATTTGTGATGTAAAACGGGCTGGAATTACATCAGTTGCATTAGGCAGTGGTAGGCAAACTGTGGCTCTTGAGCCGCGTTTGCCACTCTGTTGACTAATGAGTTTGCCGACCAGTGACCCAGACTCGATTCCAATAATCACAGGCTGTGGCTCCTTGGGATGAAGCCGTCCCAGGGGTCGGCACACTCGTTAGGCCCTCGCTTTCTGTGGTGTCACTCCTGACCACGGCATGTCAGAGTGGGCCACGCACGAGGAAGGTCCCGTTGAGCGTGTGCACACTGTCCCCAGCCCCGCTCCCTGCCCCACCGGCCGAATGTGCTGTGCGGGCCTCACAGCCGGGCACAGAAGTGACACAACCTGAGCGTAGAATTCTGTGCCAGCTCAGTGTTGTTGGTTCACTTGAATGAGTCGATGTAGATGGGAACTAATAGTTGATGAGCGGCTGGGAGCCTCAAATATCGGTGAGAGAACTGTATATTTAACACATTATTCCACCCAGTTCTTTTATCTGTAATGAGGACCCTCATATGCCTGGCGTGCATTGACAGTTTAATTTGAAAGAAGCCGGTGATCATCACTAACAGTTTCTACAAGTTGAAGATAAAGTGACATTAATTGAGCGCCTGCCTGTTGTCCTGCGCAGTGTTATGTGCCATCAACATGTTAATTATTCCTCATGAAGCCATCAGGAGGAGGTTCTGGTCTTATTTCACAGGTGAGGCCGCTGCGGCTCATCAAGTCCTAAATGATGGCGTGTGGACCCCAGGCCTTCAGGGCCCCCCCGCTCTCCCCCTCAGCTGGCTGCTCATGGAGGTTTTCAGAGAGGCGCTGGGGAAGTGGATGCCTGTCTCCGGTCACAGGATGAGCAGGGCTTGGCCGGCTGTTTTTGACAGCGCTGGGCTGGCCCCGCTCACGGTGTCTTTCGGGGTGCGGTTTTTAAAATCACCTCCAAACTATACAAGTGTGGTTTTGTCACCTTTAGGGTCTTTGGACGCTAGCCTTAGCCCAGCCCAGGGATCGGCAAACTCATTCGTCAGCAGAGCCAAATACCAATAGCACAACAGTTGAAATTTCTTTTGAGAGCCACATTTTTAAAGTTAAACTTGTTCTAATGCCACTTCTTCAAATAGATTCGCCCAGGCCGGGATGTTTTGTGGAAGAGCCACCATCCAGGGGCCAAAGAGCCGCATGTGGCTCGAGAGCCGCCGTTTGCCGACCACAGGCCCAGCCCATGTGCCTCAATGAGTTTATTATGACTGGAGCCCTGATGCTCGTGTTCCTGGTTCTGAGACCGGGCTGTCTTTGTAGAGGAGGACACATGTCCTGGGTTTACAGACTGTCCTAGAATAGTACCCTAGTTTGGGAGGTACATTAAATGGCTGACCTAGATGTTAGAAGAAAGACGTTGGGTTTGGTCGTTATTTCTGATTATAAGTTGAAAGCGTTCAATAGCTGACTTAAATGTGGCCTTATCTGTTCTTCTCTTTCTGGTTGTTCAAACAGAGCGAACGTGCATTTCTTTGGATTCCTCTGGGAAGAGGCCTTGGGGGGTGGGGAGGAGTCTGCTGGCTCAGAACACCCCTGTGCTCAAGGTTTGGCTCAGTCTGTTCTGTCCATTTCTACAAATGCCACTCTCGCTGTAGAAATAATTGTTTTCTTAAAAATGTACCACCAATGACCAACTCACATAGCACTGTACCTCCCGTCCCACATTTCTCTCTTGAGGTTTACTTGAACTGTGAACCAGCTTAGTCCAAGAAATTAGAAACAAAACAAATATGAAAGCTCCATCTTTTAGCTGAAGAAAACATTTCCCATGTGCATTCTTTTCTAAAAATACAGGCATGCTGGATGGTGTTCATTGTGGAGTTGGCCCTCCGTACCCACAGGTTTTGCATTTGCAGACTGAACCAAAAGCAGATAAAAAATATTTCGGGGAGAAAAATACGCCAGAAAGTTCCAACAGCAGAACCTGGGTCAGCCACAGGAGACTAAATCCACGAGAAGAGACGTGGAGCTCTCCCTGCCGGAGCCGCGTGCGAATGTGGGTTCCGTGCACACACCGCCCGCTTTGCGGAAGGAGGTCTGGTATCGGTGGGGAGCCTGGAGCCAGTCCCCCACCCATGTCTCGGGCGGCTGTTGCTGTGGAAGTACATGTTTCTGCTGTAAAAGGGAGAGAGAACACGGAGCGCCGACGCTGTGCATTTTATTTTATCTGGAGGCACTTTTAAGGATCGCCCAGTTTACCTCCTGAAGTTCAGAACGTGAAATGTTAAGGATTCTCTATTTTCCAACTAAATTGACCTCTTTTTGGTTTGGTTTTGTTTTCCCTGTTCAGTCTCACCAGGTGCTGGTCCCCGGCTGTTTTTGTAAACCGGGAAAACCCTACGCCTGCCGCAGACCTGCGCAGGGTCCGGGGGCAGTCGCAGTGGCTGTGAGGAGCTGAGGAATCAGGCAGGAAGGAAACGCGGCCGCTGGCTCTGTCCCCCACCCTCTCTGTCCCCCACACTCCCCCCTCCTGTGGGCAGGTCGAGGGGAGACCTCGCCTCACTGGGAGCTGGGGTCAGCAGCATGAGCTCAGGTGTCGCTTTACACTCGCATCTGGCCATGGGAAACCGTGGATGGCTGGGCGTAGGGATGGCAGCGCGGCTGGCGACAGGGAAGGACGCGCTTGTTTGTGTCTGATAGAAAGCTGCTGTGGCTGCTGCTAAGCACCCCCTCCCACCCCCGCCCCCCAAACAAAACCGCTCTGGCTGCTTGTCCCTCCCTGGAAACGCACGTCTTCTGCCACTGAGCAGAGTGACACCCGAAAGGCCCTCTGAGCCGTGAGCTGGGCTTCCTTGTGTGTGGACACGAGGCTAAGGGCACCCGATGTGTGTGTGTGGGGGTGGGGGACCGGGAGAGCTCGGAGAGGCAGGGTCACCTGCCACAGCAGCCCCCCTCCTGCACGAGGACCCCGGGAAGCGGCTGCTGTGTTGTCCTCTGGTAGATGCTGTTAGAGTTAGGTGATCTTTCTAAAAGCCGTCCCAGTGTCTTTAAAACCAGAAAGTTCTCATCGGTGGAGGGTCTTTCTAAAAGCCGTCCCAGTGTCTTTGTAAAACCAGAAGGTTCTCGTCGGTGGAGGATCTTTCTAAAAGCGGCCCCAGTGTCTTTTTAAAACCAGAAAGTTCTCGTCGGTGGGGGAGTGGCACGGGACTCTGACTCCTTCAGGGTTTGGCAAGTGCGAGCGCCAGGAATCCGCTCTGGCGGGCGCTGGGCTGTGGCTCCGCCGCTGGCTCGGTGCCGGCCGGCTGCCCTGGCTTCAGGAGGGAATGTTCTCCGCGTCCCTCCGGGTGGTTATCGCAGCGCTTGGCGCTCGGAGAGGCGGCAGGAGGGCTGCAGGCAGGAGGGCTGCAGACGCTCGCTCTCTGGGCACCTGGGGACGAGGCGGGCGCTCACCGAGGGAGGTCCCCATCCTTCCCCGCCGGGCAGACTGGGCTGCAGTGAGCCCTGCGGTCTGAGACAGTTTTGGAAAGAGGTAGCCTCAGTATCACTTACAGGACTTAAGTTGGCTCCTTATTTTTAAAGAAAATGCCTCGGTTCACAAAGAACGTGCTTCGCCAGCATAGAAGAGCTTTCACTCTGAGGTTGCTGCACCGCGTGGAAGGCAGGGTTTGTTTTTATTTTTATGTTTTTGAAGACAGGGTTTGAATAACTAATGTTCTTCGTGTTGATCTCTGGGCTACAATGATAACTAACTTTGAAGATTCAGAATGTATCTCTTTTCCAGGAGAAAAACCATCGAATCTGTAAATTTGATTTTAAGTACATTTAAATGTGTTTTGCAGAGTGGATTTTCTTAATCCAGATGGAAAAATACCTGTCTCACTGACTGAAGATGATTGACAGATGTCCGTTTTGTTGAGATTTGGAAGATATAATAAAAATCGAATTATTTTTCAGTCTTCCAGGAAACTTCCTCCTCTCCCTCCTCTCCTGCGTTCTGTATCTTTCCACAGGAAAGCGTTAAAGGAAAAAACACTCAACAAAACCAAGCCTTTGTCGGTGCTTTTGTCCCCTCAGGGGTTTTCTTGGAAATACTTCTCTCTGATGAAGAGGAAGGAGAGGCAATGACCTTGAACTTTGTAAATCACTCCATGCCTTCTGCTCTCGGATGAATAAAACATGGGGTTATTTTTTGAGTTGTGTGTTCCCACTGTGTGTGTGTGTGTGTGTGTGTGTGTGTGGAATGCCTTTTTCTCCTTTAGGGCAGGAGGCACCTCGCAGTTTCTAGGCCCCGTGTGTCCTTGGTACAGACGTGCATGGTTAGTGGGAGTGCGGGAACAGTGTGCAGCAGTAGATCTGCGCAGACCCAGCTACACTTTTTCCTGTTTGGCGTGGATGGCAACACCTGGGAAGAACCGCCTTCTCTTCTCTCCAGGACGCGCTGGCGGTCACATTCCTCTCGGATTTATAGTATTTGAAGATTCATTTCGATGCTCTTTGTGAATAATTAGTGTTTTTTCCCCCTTTAAGGTGCTCTAGGATCTCGGTGCCTGCTGCAGTCTGAGACACCATAGTAAGAATGCAAAGTCAGTGTCCCGGCCAACAGGTCTAGAGAAGTCAGGCCATTTATTCTGAGGCCAATTAATGTTTACTCTTAGTTCAGAATGACGCGGATTTCACTGCCTTTTAAGGACCAGCTGTGATGGGTGGGTTGCTCCTGCCTGTGGAAACGCAGTGTGTTTTCAGAGTGTGTGCTTACGAAGAATGTCTTGTCGCGCCGTTTTGTTAGACTGCACGTTTCCGCGTCGCGTGGTGAGCGCTTCCTCTAATTGAACCTTTGTCTTTTGTCTTTGCTGCCTTGCAGGGTTGGTACAGTAGGCTTCACTAGACTTAGCTGCAACTCAGAGTTCTCCCGCACCGAGCACATGCTGACGGTCTTGTGAGAGTGGAGTAAGCGTACGAGCTAAGTCTCACTCCCCGTTACGAAGCGGAGGACAATTTAAACTGTCTGCTTCCACGTTTATCACAACACCACCATCAAGACAGCAAACCAAAGGACCAGGACCGGCTGCTCTGCTGCCCGGTAGTCCAGTTGGCGTGCGGTTCGCAGACTTGGCTGGGTTCCTAATGCGTACCTAAGAGTCGGACGCTCCCGTATCCGGACGCCTTTTTTCACAAAGTTGCCAAAATGCGGGCGGTGCTGGAGACGGCAGACATTGCCATCGTGGCCCTGTACTTTGTGCTGGTCCTGTGCATTGGGTTCTTTGCCATGTGGAAGTCTAACAGGAGCACCGTGAGCGGGTACTTCCTGGCGGGGCGCTCCATGACCTGGGTGGCGATCGGGGCCTCCCTGTTTGTGAGCAACATTGGGAGCGAGCACTTCATTGGGCTGGCGGGCTCGGGCGCTGCCAGCGGATTCGCAGT
>PVJN01017297.1:0-40266 GCA_004026805.1 Lasiurus borealis | reverse complement strand
AGGCACACAGGTCACTTGCCGGGAAGAGGGCTCTGCACAGTGGAATGCCTAGATGAGAAGACAAAACAAAATGAACCTGAGAAGTGATTTTAACCCTGAATTTCTAGACAAGGGAAAGCATTCAGGAGTGGTGAAAATGCCTATCTTTACAAGAATATAAGCTGCATGAGGACAGGATCTCGTCGGCCCTGCTATATCTTCAGCCTCTATACGTGTAACAGGGGTCAATAAATATTTATTCCTTAAATAAACTTCTCTCTTTGTTCTGGGAGACAATGTGCATTCTAGGGCTATGAGATGGATTTGGCCTCATTTCCCCTTGTTATCTATGAACTCACTGGACATTGAATATTTTGGGGCCAGATACAATGACTAAAGATTCGATAAGTCTTAAGAGATAGAATTTGAGTCAAGGGCATAAATGGGTTACCAGTAATACCCACTTACCTCTAACAACAGCTGCAGAACCTGGGCTTGGTGGGTCCCAACTCTGCGGCAGGCTCCCACCAGGGCAATGACTACCCCTGGGTGACCCTGTGCCAGCACAGCTTCCAGGGCAGGACTCAGCTCCTCAAATATGGGGGACAGCTGAGGGGAGACATAGGGTATACAATTTTTGGTTAATTGTGGGCTAAGTTATTCAGAGAAATCTTTCTGCCAAAAACAACTAAAAATGCTAGATAAGACAAAAAAAGCATTGCCAATGTCAGAACTTTGGTTGCGCTGGATAAGAAAGGTCCAAAACAAGGGTGTAGTCTTAAAGGAGGAGCCTCACATGGAGAGGGGACTTTAAATTACCAAACTGTCAGGGTAAAGAGAATTAAAATCAAACCTTCCACTCTAACTCCCAACCCGTTAGTTCCCAAGGAAACATGCCCTGGCACTAAGCAGCAAAGGAAAAGAGAAGCTATGGCAGCTCCAGTGCTCATTTGGATTGATAGCCAAGTACAAAGTCTGGGTAGGCCATGGAACCTCAAGCTGCTAACTTGGATTAAGCTAGTCTTCTGTTGGTATTGGTATTTGATAAAAGCCAAAGCAAATCCTTTCTGGGAAGAAGACACCTTCACCCTATGCTCTGGGAAACCTCCAGGAATAACTCTTTAAGGGGAATAGCCAGCACACAGTCAGAGATAGGCACACCATAAAATAAGGCCCAATGAACAAGAATTAGAAGAAACAACAGCATACAGAAACAGACCCAGCCAAGTTCCCAACTCACGAGCTCAGGGGTTGTGACAGCATCTAGTAAGCGCTGCAAAGGGAAGTTGGCAATGGGATGTGCAGCCATGGTCTGCAGCTGCCCTTGGAAATGATCCTCAAAAAGGCTCTGTAGCTGTGGGGGCTCCAACACCAGCAGTACCTGCTCCAAAAGTCTAGAGCTCGTCTGATCCCGCAGAAATAGCAGTAGGGGGCTAGAGACAAGGACAAGGTAGTTTAACTCCACTGCATCCAAAATACCTAAATACCTCACTTATACACACCCCACCAATCCTGATCAATCCTGAGGCCTGACCTACCTGCCATCTGCTGAGGAATTGCGATTACTCAGATAGTCAATCACAGCATCACAGAGGTGGGCACACAACTGGGGTAGTTTTCGGTGTAAGATCTGTAAGGCCACTTGAAAGCAGAAGCTGGAGATCTTGTCAGTGATAAACACTGTTGTGAGAGCAGAAATAATAAAGGCAGTTTCCCAAAATCCAGACAACCTGTATGACCTCAAACAACAAGGTACAAGGGACCATGGACAATGGGTCTATAGAGTCTTTGCAACACAAATCAGATTTGAAAAGACTATCTAAATAAGGGCCTTATCCTATATAATAAAGAGGGGATATGCAAATTGACCATCACTCCATCACAAAGATGGCTGCACCCACAGCTGAGGCTTAATAAGCAATCAGCAGGGACCTGAGGCTACACCCTACACCGCCCCCAGGGGGCTTGACAGGAGACCTCAGGCCATGTTCCCCACCCAGCAGGGCTTGACAGGGGATCTCATGCCAAAACCCCCACCTGGCAGGGCTTGATGGGGGATCTCAAGATGTACTCCTTTTCCTGATACGGTGCTAGGGGACCTCAGGCTGCTCCCCTCACCCCAGCACCAGGCCAGAGGACCTCAGGCTGCACCCCCCACCTGGCGGGGCTTGACAGAGGACCTCAAGGCATGCGCGACCCCCTCCTGCCCCAGTCTGGATTGGGGGACCTCAGGCCAAGCCCCCCATCCTGGTGCTGGGCCAGAGGACATGAAGCTATGCTCCCTTCCCCACAGGGTTTGACAAGGATGAGACTGGCCAGGTTTGGGTCTCACACGATTTTTAGGTGCATATGGATGAGCAGGAACTTGACTCTAGGTCCCGTGTTGAGCCCGATTCTGAGAGGAGGAAGGTTTTCATATACATTTTACTATTTTTTTTTCTATCTCTGACACTTCTATTATAGAGAAAGGGCAAGTAGCAATATTAAATTGTTTCCTCTAATTAATCCCCTTTTTATGTGCACGAATTCCATGCACCAGGTCATTAGTTTGAAGATAATCACCTCCAGAAAAGTATGTAGATACTAGCCCCTCCTCCTATTTCCCTCCTTACCAGCAATTTCCTTCAAAAAACAGGAACTCATGTCCTGAAGACAATTCAAGAAGGATTCAGGAACCTCAAAATCAGCTGGTTTACATTCCCGAGTTGGAGTCCTTTGTGCTTCTGAAGGAAGATCAAGTGTCGAGACCACAAACCACCATGCCAGAGGGAGAAGAATTCCAAGGTCAGGAATTTTCAACCTTTTCCATCTCATGGCACATATAAACGAATTACTAAAATTTTGCACACCAAAAAATATATTTTTGCCAACCTGACAAAAACATAATATAGTTTTGATTCATTCACACTGGACAGCTATTGTTGTGTTAGGTGTTGCCTTTTTTTTTTTATTTGACAATCTAAGGGAAAAGAGGTCAGTGCCCCTGACTAAATAAGAGGCATCACATATTTTAAATATTCTTGCAGTGTCACAGCACACCAGTTGAAAATCACTGGCAAAGATGAACAAGGATTTAGTTTAAAAATGCAGAACACAACTGAATTTCTCTTCTCATCTAGATGACTGAACTGAGACCACATTTCTGTTTCAATTTGAGAAACTTCAACCAGCTTTTCCATCGACCATGGGAGATAGTTCAAACTCCTCAGCCAGAAATTCAAGATGTTCCAAAATCAGGCCTTATCTAAATTCTCTAACCTCTTTTTTTTTTCTCTAACCTTATTTCCCAGTTTTTAAAAATGTAGGTCACTGCCTATGAATGAATTACAAAATCAATTTCATGGGTCTCAACCAGCACCTTTTTAATGGAATAGAACAGAATAAAAAAGGAAAGAAAATATTAAAGTGGGTTGCATGCAGTGAGGGTATTATTTCCTGATCTTCTGCTTACATCCAGTATGTGCCTCAATACAAATGTTCATTGAGTCATGTTTAGCTTTCCCTACCTCTGGGCCTCTGTAGCACACTAATCTTTGGCCTACTAAGTCCTGTCTTAATTTCTCTGTTAGGTCTTGAAGGTTGTGAAGAACTACTCTTCCGCCACTATCTCTGAAACTTCCTAAAATCTCCTTATCTCTCGGCCCACTTCCCTGTCTTGTAATACTTACCAGGTGACCGGGAGCCTCGGTGTCTGGCTCTCTCGGACTCCAGAAGACTCCCTCCTAACACCTGCAGCAGAGTTCTGACCACGAAGCTGCCGTGTGTGTCTCCACAGTAGAAAAGGAAATCCTCACACACCTCAGAGGCTAGTCCCAGCACCAGCTCCTCCAGGGTGTCCAAGGCAGGCTCCTCCTCCTCCTCCTCCTCCTCCTCCATCTCCTCCTTCTCCCCACAGCTCCCCAACAATCGAGGCACCTGCAGCAAAGCACTTTGCAATACATGGACCCCACATCGATGACAGGCTACACAGCGCAAGTTGGAGCGCAGAGCAGCCAACACTCGACACAGAGGTTTCAGGGGGCTGAACCCCAACAGTTCCTGCAGCATCTCACTGCCAGTCCTGTTTGTGGCCAAGGCGAGGGCCTGAGCCTCCACTTCCTTCAAAACATTGTGCACCATCAGCTCTGGAAAGACAAATTAAGAAATATGTTGAAGAGACTGAGAGGAGAAGGTATGTTCCATCACTTAACCAAGGAGCCGGGAGTGAAGAAGAGGACAGGGGAGATGAAACAGTCCCCCCGCCCTGGGAACCCACCACAATGTCCTTGCCTGCAGTGGACGTTATGCCCAGCAAACCCCGCACTCGGTCCCACCCGGAAGAGCCTCCCCACCTCGTTCTTCTCCGGCCTCCGGGGCCTCTTTCAGCGCCGACAGCGCCTGGCGGAAGTACCCCAGCGCTTCGGGGCTCAGGTGAGGGTGCGCGTCGAGAGCCGGGGGCGAGCGCCCGTCCGGGGCCGGGCAGGGCTGTCTCTGGCGGTCAGAGGGGCGCCCCGACCCCTTGGCCCCGCGCCCCCGTTTGCCACCAGCTGGGAACCGGCGCCCCGCCTTGTGGGGGAAGCGCGGCCCCAGCCCCATGGGTGCTCCGGTCCAGATCAGCCCACGAAAGCTGCCTCGGCGGCGGCGTGAGCGAGCTCGGCCAGGTGGGCCGGCTCCCGGCGAGCGTGGGAACGCGGGGCGCCCCAACGTCACAGGCTCGCGACGGCCCGGCCCGGCCCCGCCCCCGGCCCCGGCCCCGCCCCCGCCTCCGGCCCCGCCCCCGCCGCTGCCCGGGCCGGTGCTCTGACGCGGCCGCCGCCACTGCTCGCCTTCGGAGAAGCCGCGGAGGCAGCAGAGGCAGGTCTCCGGAAGCGGCGCGGGTGGCAGGTAAGAGACGCGCGCTCCTCCCAGTTAGGCTCAGGGTCCCCGTCCGTGGCTCACCCCCCATCCCAGAAGCCGCGCCACCCGGGTTGGGACTGGGCTGGGCCTGACCGGGCCAGGCCGGAGCCAGAACTCCAAATGGCACGGGGCTCAGCGTGGGCGCTCCGCGAGGGACTTGAGGGCCTGTCAGTCCTGTTTGTGGCCAAGGCGAGGGCCTGAGCCTCCTCTTCCTTCCAAACATGGTGCACCCTCAGCTCTGGAAAGACAGTAGGTGTCCTGCCCTGAGCAGCCCCTTTCTTAACTCTGGGCGTCCCCAAACAGACAGCCTGCCTGCCTGGCCCTGGGCCTGCACCCCACCGCGGCTCCTCCTCCTCCTAGCACTATCCGGGGCCCCCCTCCAACAATCTGCAGGCTTCCCTCGGAGCAAATCTTTGCTTCCACAGATTTCACTCCCTTGCTGGTGCGTCATGCATGGCAGCTCCCATGAAGGGCCAAGTGTGCGTGGTGACTGGTGCTTCCAGGGGTATTGGTCGCGGCATCGCCCTGCAGCTCTGCCAAGCAGGTGCCACCGTCTACATCACTGGCCGGCATCTGGACACCCTGCGGACTGCTGCTGAGGAGGTGAGTGCGTCCTCTGGACCACGCGGGCAGAAGCTCCTGCGGGGTCCCTTCCTATTAATCACTCCTCCCAGGCTCTTACCAGAACCCACAATGTTCCTCAATAAAACGTGAATTTTTTTTTCCTCCAAGTGGGATAGATGAACCCCACAAATAACTCCAGATCAGATCACAGTTACCACTTAGTGAGATTTATGGGGGGGGAAAAAGTTATGTTTGAAAGCTTTAGGGACTTTGGAATTTAACTAAATATTTGTAGGCCTGTGCTTTCCTTTTTTGGGGAGTGGGGGGGTAAGACTTTATTGAACTGTACATTTTTACTTGATTTTTCTATTGGTTTTCAGTTAAATACTTGGGTACACTTGATTTGCTAGGCACAGGAGGAAGCACTGGGGTTACTAAGATTAATAAGATATAACTTCTGCTCTTAAAAGCTAGATCTAGCCAGAGGTAGAAGCAGTTCTTGTCGATGTAATGTAGATATGGTAAGTGATAAGAGGTGAATGTTTGTGCACAGAATGCTCTGGGATTGAGGGGTGGGTTTTGAGATGACAAGAGAGTAGCTAGGGAATGCATTCTGGAGGAAGTGGTTCTTGAACTGAGTCTTGAAAGGTAAGAGTTAGGTCAAAGAAGCTAAGCCACACTGGCAAAGGGAGCTTTACAAGCAATGGTGAAAGAATGTGGATCCTGTGAGGAAGAATTCCAAAACATACAGGTGCAAAGCAGGAGCAGAATTGAGAGGCTGGGAAGGAAACAGAACGGGCCTTGGAAGACCCTGGTAAATAACTTTGGCTTTATTCTCTAAGAGATGGTGATCCCATTGGAGGATTTAAAACAGATGTGTGTTTTAAATAGTTCATACTATCTGGCTTGGGTATGAAGAATTAATTTAAGGCAGAAAGACTGGAAGCCAAGTGAGCACTTAGGAGGCAAGAAGATAAGAAGGTTGGACTTGTAGAGTAGGAGGCCTGTTCCTGAATAAGGTACCCTTCTTCCTCTCAAGTTAGAGGATGGGGCACATTTGTAGAAGCTGAGATGGAACGGGAAGTAGAAATAGGTCATGCCTGAGAACTTTTATTTTCTTGTTACCAGGAAGGAGCACAGGTGGAGTGAGGGTAAGAGGACTGGGATTAATAGGGGTTCCACATGAGTGGTGAAGGGTGGGAGCTAAGGGCAAGGAAAAAGATGGATACTCATTTCTTAAGAGAAGCCTCCCTGTCTTATTTGTCACATACCCTCCACATGCAGAGTACAATATCTTGCACATGGTAGGCCTCAGTAAATGTTTGTTTAATAGTATTTTTAAAGCTGAGGTTCCAATCCACCTTGTTCTGAAAAAGGAGGACCTAGCACTCCTGAAATTCCTCACACAGACATCAGAGGGCGATATTGCCAACCTTAGCTGGCAATATCGTGTATTCTTCCCTCAGCTGCTGGCTTTGATTCCTATGATGACCTTCTAGCTCTCAAGCTGGGAGTGGAGGGAACCTGCGTTATGTCTACCCTCCTGTGCGACTGTGAGATCCTATCCTCTCTGTCTCTCTCCAGGCGCAATCTCGAGGGGGCCAGTGTGTGCCCGTGGTGTGTGATTCAAGCCAGGAGGCTGAAGTGCGAAAACTATTTGAGCAGGTTGATCGAGAACAGAACGGACGTTTGGATGTGCTGGTCAATAATGCCTATGCTGGGGTTCAGGTACTCTTTAAACTTTGATCCCAACTCCACAATCCCAACCTCCTACTGTGACCCCCAAGTTTTTATCCCCACTAATTGTCCTTCTATGATCCAGCCCCTCAGACCTTCCTGCCTTCGGGCCATGCAATTCATCCCTCTCCCTGTGCTTTTCTAGCCAATTATAGACAATCGTAAGAAGGCATTCTGGGAAACCCCTGCCTCCATTTGGGATGATATCAACAATGTTGGACTCAGGTAGGTGTTCCTCTTATCCCACTGCAAGGACCTGGCTCCCCTCACCCACTTAGCCAGATCTTTCCCCATATGCCCTTTCCTTTTCCCTCTGACCTCCCATCTCTTTCTTCTCCCTTTTGTCCCATTTACCCCACTCACCTCTGGAGAAGTTCTATCCAAGTGAATCTGTACTTTGGCATGTCTTGTTTTTGTCAGTAATTTTTATCTGACCATGCCCTTTGTTTCTCTCCTGCCTCACTCTTTGCCCATCCAAATGCATGGCCCAGAAGGAAATTTGCTTCCCTCAATAATGCACACCAAAAAAATTAGAGGAAGAAATTGTTTTGTTTTATCAATCCTCACCTGAGAATATTTTTTTTCATTGACTTTTAGAAAGAGTAAAAGGGAGGAGGAGACAGAGAGAAATATCGATGTGAGAGAGACACTTCAATTGGTTGCCTCCCGCACACGCCCCGCTTGGGGCCGGGGATCAAGCCTGCAACCAAAGCACATGCCCTTGACCAGAATTGAACCTGAGATACTTCAGTCATCAGGCTGATGCTGTAACCATGAGCCAAACCAGCTAGGGCAGAAATTGTTTTGTTTTAGATAAAAAGAAAGTCAATAAGAAAGAGTGAGTGTCAGTCATCATAGTCTCCAGATCCTCACTCCAGACCCATAGGCAAGGGTACTCCCAGGTTAGAGTTGGGAAGGCAGGGGTGTCATGGGTTAAATGTACATGTGTACAGGAGTGAGATGAAATACAGCATTTAGTTTGCTCGACATGATATACACCAGTCATGTCTGTGTTTATTATTTTTGGAACTATGGTATTCTCATAAACTACACTCCCTGACATGACCTGTTGGAATAACTTAAAATATTATCTGAAAATCTGAGACTAAAGTGTTTAAGAACATCCATGGTTTCTAGTGGCAATCCCAAGGAAGCAGAATGAGAATCCAATTGTGATTTCCAAAGTAGAAGAAAGATTATAAGGACAGAGAGGGATGGTTAGCCAAGAGGGAAGAAAAGAAAATCCAGACAGCTGGTAAAAGGCAATGCCCACATCCTTAGTCATCCAAACAGGCCTTTCACATTCATCTCTTACTGATCAGGGTTTTCAGCCTACAAGGCAAAGTCCAGCCAGCCCTGATGAATTCTCCAAGATAAAGATCACTTTGTGAGTCTCTTGAAAGCCCACCACCATCTCCTCCCACCTCCCCAACACACTTCGCATACATATTTATTGTGTCTTTCCTCTGCATTACCTTAGTCTTTTTTTTCTTTTTCTTGGAATTGTGAGGATAGGAAGCTGGGAGAGATGAGATCAAGGGAACCGCGTTATAAATGAAGTTAGGGAGCAAGCCACAGAGGTGAGTTCCTGGCAAAGGGACCTCCTTCCCCCCAGAAAATGGGAAGAAGGCCAGTGGGAGAGTAAAGAAGCAGGATATGAATTCAGGGGGTCAGGCAAAGGCCACTTTTGAGGGGGCCTAGTGGACCATCGAGAGGGGTGTAGATTTTACTCCAAGAAACTAGTGAAAGGTTTTGAGCAGAAGAGGCATATGAGCTGATTCACGATTTGGTTTTGTTTGGTTTTTAATTTAATAAATCTTTATTGTTCAGATTACAATTGTTCCTCTTTTTTCCCCCCCATACCTCCTCTCCACCTGATTCCTATCACACCCTCTGCCCTTACTTCCCTCCACTGTCTTCATTCATAGGTGTACGACTTTTGTCCTGTCTCTTCCTGCACCCCCCCACACTCCTTTTTCCCTGAGAATTGTCAATCCACTCTCTTTATATGCCCCTGATTCTATTACATTCACCAGTTTATTCTGTTCAGATTTTTTATTCACTTGATTTTTAGATTCACTTGTTGATAGATATGTATTTGTTGTTCATAATTTTTATCTTTACCTTTTTCTTCTTCCTCTTCTTAAAGAATACCTTTCAGCATTTCACATAATACTGGTTTAGTGGTGATGAACTCCTAGTTTTTTCTTATCTGTGAAACTATCGCCCTTCAATTCTGAATGATAGCTTTGCTGGGTAGAGTAATCTTGGTTGTAGGTTCTTGCTATGCATCACTTTGAATATGTCTTGCCACTCCTGTCTGGCCTGCATAGTTTCTGTTGAGAAATCAGCTGACAATCATATAGGTGCTCCCTTGCAGGTAATTAACTGTTTTTCTCGTTCTACTTTTAATATTCTCTCTTTGTCTTTTGCTCTTGGCATTTTAATTATGATTTGTCTTCGTGTGGTCTTTGGATTCCTTTTGTTTGGGGTTCTGTGCACTTCCTGGACTTGTAAGTCCATTTCTTTCACCAAGTGTGAGAAGTTTTTGGTCATTATTTCTTTAAATAGGTTTTCTGTATCTTGCTCTCTCTCTTCTTCTAGCACCCCCATAATTCGGATATTGGTACACTTGAAATTGTCCCAGAGGCTCCTTACACTATCTTCAAATTTTTGGATGCTTTTTGCTTTTCTGGTTGAGTGTTTTTTGCTTCTTTGTTTTTCAAATCTTTGACTTGATTCTTGTGTTCCTCTAGTCTGCCGTTAGATCTCTATGTAATATTTTTTTATTTCAGTCAATGTATGCTTAATTTCTAGTTGCTCTTTTTTATATCCTCGAGGGTCTCACTAAATTTATCAGCCTTTCCAAAACCAGTTTGGCTCAGTGGATAGAGTGTTGGACTGTGGACTGAGAGATCCCAGGTTCGAATCCTGTCAAGGAGGGCCTGTACCTTGGTTGCAGGCACATCCTCAGTAGGGGGAATGCAGGATGTCTCTCTCTCATCGATGTTTCTGGCTCTCTATCCCTCTTCCATCCTCTCTGTAAGAAATCAATAAAACATATTTTTAAAAAAGTTATCGGCCTTTTCTAGGAAATTCTTGAAAAACCTTATAACTGTGGTTTTGAACTCTATATCCAGTCATTTGCTTTCCTCCATTTCTTTCATTTGTGATCTGTTTGTTCTCCACATTTTCACTGCTTTTGCCTGCCAGCCTGATCACTCCCAACCACTCCCCTGCCAGCCTGATTGATGCCTAACTGCTCCCCTGCCAGCCAGTTTGCCCCTAACTGCCCTCCCCTGTGTGCCTGGTCATCCCCAATTGCCCTTTCCTGCAGGCCCAGTCACTCCCAACTTCCCTCCTCTGCCAGCCTGGTTACCCCTAACTGCTCTCCCCTGCAGGCTTGATCATCCCCAACTGCCCTCACTTGCAGGCCTGGTCCCTCCCAACTGCCCTTCCCTGCTGGCCATCTTGTATCCACATGGGGGCAGGATCTTTTGTGTCGGAGTGGTGGTCAATTTGCATATTACTTTTTTATTAGATAAGATAATTTATCCTTTTAGGATGCATTTTGAAAGCATAAATGAAGTAGGCAGCCAATCCCACCCACCAAATAGTTAGTTATCCCAAATTCATTTACTGAATGACCTTCTTTCCCTGTAGACTTGAAATATTTCCTTAATAATTCACTGAATTCTCATTTAAATGGATCTAGTTATTGACTATTTTGTTTCACTGATTATCTGTGTATTGTTATACTAGTAGTACATTCTTTTAACTAGTGTGACATTTTTTTCATTACATATTTTTTATCTTATTTTATTGTTTAAAGTATTACAAATAGTAGTACATATGTCTCCTTTTATTCCCCATTGACCTTCCCCCAGCCTCCCCTACCTTCTGGCACATGCCCTCACTGCCCCAGTGTCTTGTGTCCATTGGTTATGCTTATATGTGTACATCAAGTCCTTCTATTGATCTCTTACCCTCAACACTCCCTAGTCTTCCCTTCATAATTTGACAGTCTGTTCGATGCTTCTCTGCCTCTATATCTATCTTTTTGTTCATCAGGTTATAATGTTCTTTATTATCCATAAATGAGTGAGATCATATGGTATTTTCCTTTCATTACCTGGCTTATTTCACTTAACATAATGCTTTCCACTTCTATCTATGCTGCTGCAAATGGTATAGTATGTTTTTTATAGCAGTATAGTATTCCATTATGTAGATGTATCATACTTTTCTGATCCAGTCATCTGCTGACGGGCAACTAGGCTGTTCCCAAATCTTAGCTATTGTAAATTGTGCTGCTATGAACATAGGGGTGCATATATTCTTTCTGATTGATGTTTCTGTTTTCTTGGGATATATTCCTAGAAGTGGTATTACTGGGTCAAATGGCAGTTCCATTTTTAAATTTTTGAGGAAATGCCTTACTGTTTCCTCAAAATGGCTGCATTCCCACCAACAGTGAAGGAGGGTTCCTTTTTCTCTGCATTCTCTCCAGCACTTGTCATTTGTTGATTTATTGATGATAGCCATTGTGACAGGTGTGAAGTGGTACATCGTTGTTTTGATTTCCATCTCTCTGATGATTAGTGACTTTGAGCATGTTTTCATGTGTCTCTTGCTTTCTGAATGTCCTCTTTTAAAAAGTGCCTATTTAGCCGAAACCGGCTTGGCTCAGTGGATAGAGTTTCGGCCTGCGGACTGAAGGGTCCCAGGTTCGATTCCGGTCAAAGGGCATGTATCTTGGTTGTGGGCACATCCCCAGTAGGGGCGTGCAGGAGGCGG
Source organism: Lasiurus borealis (assembly GCA_004026805.1). Lineage (NCBI taxonomy): Eukaryota > Metazoa > Chordata > Mammalia > Chiroptera > Vespertilionidae > Lasiurus > Lasiurus borealis. Next base: position 28,314 of record PVJN01017297.1, on the reverse strand, counting down.
CTGATCGATGTCTCTCATAGGTGTTTCTAGCTCTCTATCTCTCTTACTTTCTCTCTGTGAAAATCAATAAAAATATTTTTAATAATAATAAATAAAATAAAAAATGTCTATTTAGGTCCTTTGCCCATTTTTTGATTGGATTGTTTATCTTCCTTTTGTTAAATTGTATGAGTTCCCTGTAAATGTTGGAGATTTAACCCTATCATATGGTCTCCCATGCAGTGGGTCTTCTTGTTGTTTTGGTGATAGTTTCTTTTGCTGTGCAGAAGCTTTTTATTTTGATATAGTCCCATTTGTTTATTTTCTCCTTTTTCTCTCTTGCCCTAAGATCTGTGTCTGTAATGATATTACTACAACATATGTCTGCAATTTTGCTTCATATGGAGTCCTGTGGGATATTTATGGCTTCCCATTTTACATTCAAGTCCTTTAGCCATTTTGAGTTTGTTTTTGTGTATGGTGTGAGTTAGTGATCTAGTTTCATTTTTTGCATGTATCTGACCAAATTTCCCAGCACCATTTATTAAAAAGGCTGTTTTGACTCCATTATGTGCTCTTGCCTCCTTTGTCAAATTTTAATTGATTATAATGGCTTAGGTCAATATCTGGGTCCTCAGTTCTGTTCCATTAGTCTATATGTCTGTTCTTGTGCTGGTACCAGGCAGTTTTGAGAACCGTGGCTTGGTAATATAGTTTCATATCTAGTATTGTGATCCCTCCAACTTTGTTCTTCTTTCTCAGGACAGCTGTGACTATTCGGGGTCTTTTTTTATTCAAGATGAATTTTTGGAGAGTTTGTTCTACATCTTTGAAATATGCCATTGGTATTTTAATAGGTATTGCATTGAATCTATAGATTGCTTTAGGTAGTATGGACATTTTAATGATGTTGATTCTACCAATCCATGAACATAGTATGTTCTTCCATTTGTTTATGTCTTCCTCCATCTCTTTTTTCAAAGTCCTGTAGTTTTCCAAGTACAGTTCTTTTACGTCCTTGGTTAACTTTATTCCTAGGTATCTTGATTTTTTTTTGGTGCAATGGTAAATGGCTTTTTTTTTTCATAGATTTCTGGGGTGTTAATTTTGTATCCTGCTACATTGCAAATTCATTTATTAGGTCTAGTAGTGTTTTGATGGAGTCTTCGGGGTTTTCTATGTATAGTATCATGTCATCTGCAAATAAGGATAGTTTTACTTCTTTTTCAATTTGGATACCTTTTATTTCTTCTTCTTGTTTTATTGCTATGGCTAGTACTTCTAGTACTATGTCAAATAGGAGTGGTGAGAGTGGGAATCCTTGTCTTGTTCTGTTCTTGGCGGAAATGGGTTTAGTTTTTGTCCATTGAGTATGATGTTGGCTACAGATTTGTCATAGGGCTTTTATTATGTTGAGATATGATCCCTCTATTCCCACTTTGCTGAGAGTTTTTATCAGGAAAAGATATTGGATTTTGTCAAATGCTTTTTCTGCATCAATTGATATATGATTTTTGTCTCTCAGTTTGTTTATGTGATGTATCACATTACTGATTTGCAGATATTTTACCATCCTTGCATCCCTGGAATAAATCCCACTTGATCATGGTATATGATCTTTCTAATGTATTGCTCAACCTGATTTGCTAGAATTTTGTTGAGGATTTTAGCATCTATGTTCATTAAGGATATTGGCCTGTAGTTCTCTCTTTTTTTGTGGTGTCTTTATCTGGTTTTGGGATTAGGATAATGCTGGCTTCATAGAAAGAGCTGGAAAATGTGCCTTCCTTTTGAATTTTTTGGAATAGTCTGAGGAGAATAGGTTTTAGTTCTTCTTTGAATCCTTGGCAGAACTCCTCTATAAAGCCAGCTGGACTAGGGTTTTTGTTTGCTGGAAGATTTTTTTTTTATCACTGTTTCAATTTCTTCAGAAGTTATTGGCCTATTCAGGTTTTTTTATTCTTCTTGGTTGAGTTTTGGGAGCTTATATTCTTCTAAGAATATATCCATTTCATCTAGGTTGCCTTTTTTATGGTAATAGAGTTGTTCATAGTATTTTTTCATAATAGTTTGTATTTTGGTGGGATCCATTGTTATTTCACTTCTGTCATGTCTTCTTTTTTTTTAAATATGGAACGCTTCACGAATTTGCATGTCATCCTTGTGCAGGGGCCATGCTAATCTTCTCTGTATCGTTCCAATTTTAGTATATGTGCTGTCGAAGCGAGCACTCACCTCTGTCATTTCTGATTTTGTTTATTTGGGTCCTCTCTCTTTGCTTCTTGGTGAGCCTGGCTAGAGGTTCATCAATCTTGTTTATCCTTTCAAAGAACCAGCTCTTGGTTTTGTTGATCTTTTGTATTGTTTGTTTGTCTTTATTTCATTTCTCTCTGCTCTTATCTTTATTATTTCCTTCCTTCTGCTTACACTGGGCTTTTCTTGTTGCTCTCTTTCTAAATTTTTGAGTTGTAGGGTTAGGTAATTTATTATCATTGTTTCTTGTTTTTTTGCGGTAGACTTGTAGAGCTATGAAATTCCCTCTCAAGACTGCTTTCGCTGTGTCCCATAGATTTTGGATTGTTATGTTTTCATTGTCATTTGTTGCCATGATGCTTTTCATTTATTCTTTGATCTCTCTGGTAACCCAGTCATTGTTTAATAGCATGATATTTGCCTCCAAGTATTTGACTTTTTTTATTGTTTATATTGTAGTTGATTTCTAGTTTTATGCCATTGTTATCTGAGAAGTTGCTTGATATGATTTCTGTCTTCTTAAATTTGAAGAGACTTTGCCTGTGACCCAATATATGGTCTAACTTTGAAAATGATCCATTTGCACTTGAGAATAATGTATATTCTGTGAAATGTTCTGAAGATGTCAATTAATTCCATCTGGTCTAGTGGGTCATTTAGGATTGATGTTTCTTTGCTGATTTTTTGTTTAGAGGACTTGTCTAATGGTGATAGTGGGGTATTAAAATTCCCTACTATGACTATATTGCTGTCAATCTCTCTCTTGATATCCTCTATAAGTTTTTTTATGTATTTGGGTGCTCCTGAATTGGGTGCATATATGTTTACCAGAGTTATTTCTTCTTGTTGGATTGTTCCCTTTAGTATTAAGAAGTGGCCTTCCTTATCTTTTTATTATGTCCTTCACTTTGTGATCTAATTTGTCAGATACAAGTATTGCTACCCCAGCTCTTTAGTTTATTTGTTTCCATTTGCCTGAAAAAACTTTTTCCATCCCTTCGCCATCTGTCTGTGTGAGTCCTTTTTTCTGAGGTGGGTTTCCTATAGACAGCAGATACATGAATCATGTTTTCTTATCCACATAGCTACCCTATGTCTTTTGATTAGGGCATTTAATCCATTTACTTTTAAAGTTATTATTGATAGGTACTTGTTTGTCATCATTTTTAATTTTTATGCCTGTGTTCCTGCTTCGTTTCCTATTTCTTCTTTTTACAGCAGACCCTTTAGCATTTCTTGCATTGCTGGTTTGATGGTAATAAACTCCCTTAGTCCTTTTTTGTCTGTGAAGCTCCTGATTTCACCCTCAATTTTGATTGATAGCCTTGCTGGGTACAGTAGTCTTGAATTCAGACACTTCCTTTGCATGACTTTGTATATTTCATCCCATTCCCTTCTTGCCTGATGTGTTTCTGTTGAGAAATCAGTCTCTAGTCTGATGGGGAATCCTTTGTAGGTAACTTTCTGTCTCTGGCTACTTTTAAGATTCTTACTTTGTCATTGGTGTTAGCCAATTGAATTGTAATGTTCCTTGGTGTCAGTCTTTTGGGGTTCATTTTGTTTGGGACGCTCTGAACTTCTTGGACTTGTGTGAGTTTTTTTCTTCCCTATATCAGGGAAGTTTTTTGTCATTATTTCTTGAAACAGATTTTCTATTCCTTGCTCTGTTTCCTTTCTTTCTGGCACCCTTATTATGCGGATGTTGTTTCATTCTGTGTTGACCCAAAGTTCCCTTAGGCTCTCCTCATGTGTTTTAAGCTTGCTGCTCTGCTTGGGTATGTTTTCCTACCTTGTCTTTAGCTCTCTGCTTCTTCTAGTCTACTGTTGATGATTTCTATTGAGTTCTTTATTGCAGTGATGTCATTTTTCATTTCTTCTTGATTCTTCCTCATTTCCTCTTGATTTTTACACATATTGTTGAATTTGTCTTCCATTCTTTTCAGCGACCTTACCCTGTTTCTCCAAAAATAAGACAGTGTCTTATATTAATTTTTGCTCCCAAAGATGTGCTAGGTCTTGTTTTTCCATGAAGAATAACACGGTACACATTTATTGTTGAACAAAAAAATAAAGAAATTGATAACCTGTATATGGTACAGTAGTAGTTATCATCACAAACCAGCTCACTGATTGGCCACAGTGCAGCCGGAACTGTTCAGGCAGTACAAGGTCTCTAAATCAGAAGTCAGATGCCTTACAGTAGCATCAGGGGCCTTATGTTCGGGGGAGCCTTATTATCAGGGAGGTCTTATTTTCGGGGGGATGCCTTATATTACAATGAGAGGCAAAACTGGAAGTAGATCTTATTTTCGGATGATGTCTTACTTTTGGAGAAATGGTATGATCATTTCTCTGAATTCTTTCTCTGACATATTGCTTGCCTCCATTTCGTTTACTTCCTTTTCTGGTGATGCCTCCTTTTCTTTCCTATGTAGGCTGATTCTTTGTCTCCCCATGATCTCTCTTCTCTGGGTGTCTGGTTATGTAGTTCTCTCTCTCCTTTCCGTGAGAAGGTGCAGAGTTCATCCAAGTTCACATTATTTGTGCTGCTTGAGAACGGTGTTCCTAGGTTCCTGGCTGGTCCCCGGGTGTTGATAACAGCCACTCTCCCCTTCAAAATGCGGCAGAGCCGGTTGCTCTGGGAGAGATTTCAGCAGCAATGGAGGCTACCCGGCCAGGGGAGCCTGGTCGGCAGTCCCCAAGAGTCCCTTGGAATATAGCTGTCCCTCACCCACAACTATATACTCCTCATATGTCTACACACTCTCCTTTCATTCTCTCACTCACACATTGTTTTGCAGTCTGCCTTCCCGTCAGCAGCCATCTCCCTCCTCCATTAAATATGTTTCTAGTATGCCATTTTAATAAGGGGTGGTAAGATGTGGGAGCATACCCCCACCTGCCACAGATGTTACTCTTCCTTTTTCAGAATTTACCTGGCTATTCCATATTTATTATAATGGAGCTTTATATTATTTTTTCAATTCCTCCAAAAATCATATAGAGATACTAGAGGCCCAGTGCACGAGTGGGGTCCCTTGGCCTGGCTGGCAATCAGCCAGGGGGAGGGACCACAAGATGTTGGCTGTCTAGGGGGAGGGATCACAGGAGGTTGGCTGGCTTGGGGGAGGGACCAAAGGAGGTTGGCCAGATGGCCCAGGAAAGGACAGTGGGAGGTTGGCCAGCTGAGGGAGGAGGTACCACAGGAGGTTACCTGGCTGAAGGAAGGGACCACAGGGAGGTTGGCTAGCTGGTTCAGGGAGGTACAACGGGAGGGTGGCCGGGAGGGGCCAGGAGTGGTGGAAGTGCACATCATAGCAACTGGTCATTTGGTTGTAAAGGTCACTTAGGCTTTTATATATATAGATAACTCAAATTGACTGAACCTATGGATTAATTTAAGTAGAACTGATGTTTTCCATGTTGATTCTTCCAAACAAATTATGCCTGTACCTGTTCTTTTACATTGGACAGTACTTCATAGTTCTTTAATGTAGATCTTATATATAGCTATGCTCCCCAAGCTACTTTAAGTTTGTAATTGCTACTATGACAGAACTCTTCCATTACATCTCCTAGAGAATTCCATTTCCCTCCTTCAGTGGTTAATTTTACCAGTATTCCTCTCAGAAGGTGGCCTCAAGCCCTTGGTTCTCCAGGCCTGTGGCCACCTCTGTGTTGCCTTCTCCTAGCTGACCACAGCCACTAGAGGGCAGAGGGAACTGCCAAGGTTATATCACCTTGGCCAGCACTGACCACAGTTCATTCCTTTCCTGTCCCACTTCTAGAGGCCACTACTTGTGCTCGGTGTATGGGGCTCGGCTGATGGTACCAGCTGGCCGGGGGCTCATTGTGGTCATCTCCTCCATTGGGGGGCTGCAGTATATCTTCAATGTTCCTTATGGCGTGGGCAAAGCTGCGGTAAGAACCCAATGGCACAGGGGTTGGGATTGTATAGGACAGTGATGGTACCCAGTTAGTTCAGGAAGTAAATCCCCAGTGATCAGAGTGGGAGGCTAACTTCACCTTTTCTCCTGGCCCTCCATGATCAGTTCCTTCACCTGGGCTCCTCTGCTAGCCGGAGTAAGTAGTGCACTGGGAGAGGTGACCAGCCGAGACAGAGCGCCTAGGAAGGGCATGGAACAGGACATCCTCAGCTGAAGCAGGGGAGGACGGTAACATGGCCAGTGCTCTGGCTCTCACCCTGTCTTCTATCTCTACAGTGTGACAGAATGGCTGCAGACTGTGCCCATGAGCTGCGGCGCCACGGGGTCAGCTACGTGTCTCTCTGGCCAGGATTGGTGCAGACGGAACTGCTTAGGGATCATTTGGAGAAGAGTGACACTGCCGAGGACCCCCTGTTTAAGCAGGTTGGCAAGGGGGGGGGGGCGAGGGTGGCAGAGAATGCAGAGGAATCAGTTCTTCATCCTTAATGTCAAGACAGTAGCAACAGCAAGAAGCAAATACCTGGGTGTTTACCATGGTAGTAAATTATGGGGCTGAGCACTGTACACACATTATGTCCTCTAATCCTGTAAAGGAGATAATATCTCCTTTTTATAGATAGTGAAACTGAAACCCAGAGGAGTAAGAAACTTGCTTAAGGCCACGGATGGCTTACGTGGAAAGACTGCCCACCTTCATAGCCCATGATCTTGGCCCCCACACTGTACTAATCTAGAAGGTCAACATAGTTGGCTTTCCCAGATCCTTCCACTTAGGAAAGACAGTGGGTCCTGGTGCCTGGGTACAAGGCTCACAGGGATGAGGGGAGGAATGGCTCCAGCACCTTCCAAGATACTGAGTTCTACAAGTGCATGATGAGGGCCTCTGTTCTGGAGCAAAGCTGAAAGCAGAGAAGAGACTTGGGCAGTGCTCTGGGAAAGTAACCCTTTGCTTCTCTGCTCCTATGTTTCAGCTCAAAGTTAATTTCTCATCCGGGGAGACCACAGAAATGAGTGGCAAATGCGTGGTGGCTTTGGCAACAGGTGAAGAGGTTGGGGGCAGCTGGTAACAAGGACCTAGAGGATCTGCAGGGTGGTGGCAGCCAGTTCTGGGGCCTGGATCAGGAGGTGATTGGGGAATAAGTCGTTCTTTTCTCTGGCTTCTGGAGGCCCAGAGGGTCAGGATTCCCAGTTTTTGAGGATTGGGTGCTCCAAGAACTAGCTCCTCAGAGGTATGGTCAGAAGCCAGAGGCTTAGGAACCTTCCTAGGAACAGAGAAACAATTCTGGTCTCCAGAGCCTGTCTCAGTGGTGCCCTGTCCCATTGGGCCCAAACCTTGTTACCCTGCACCACTGCCATGCTATCTCAGCTGTATGTGTGCCCACAGACCCCAATATCCTGAGCCTGAGCGGGAAGGTGTTGCCATCTTGTGACCTTGCTCGACGCTACGGCCTTCGGGATGTGGATGGTAAAAGCTCTAGCACAGCATCCAGCCTGGACCTCTCTTCCTTCTATTTCCTGCCCACTCCTCCCTCACTATCCCTGTTCCTTCCTCCCTCACATCCCATTCAGTCAGTCTCTTCAGCCAAGGAGTGGGAAATGAGGGTCTAATCCTCCTTCTCTTCCTGTTGTCCTCAGGCCGCCCCATCCAAGACTATTTATCTTTGAGTTCGGTTCTCTCCCATGCCTCCAGCCTGGGCTGGCTGGCCTCCTACGTGCCTGGCTTCCTCCGTATGCCCAAATGGATCATGACCCTCTACGCAAGCAAGTTCTAATCCTCCTGGCCTGAGGTCACCACTCTGCTTGTCTTTTCACTTGGACTGGGCAGCTGAACCCAGCTCAGTGGAACATGGCAGCCTTTCCCACCCACCACATGCACCTGATACAAAGAGAAGGTCTCTGTGTGTGTCCTGGGGCCTCATAGGTCCTTCTTTGTGCCTTGATTTTTCCTTGTCCCTACGTTTTGCTTTTTGCTTAAGTTTTGAAAAATGTTCTTGATACTAATAAAGTTTTCATTTTTCCAACACATTTGTGTGCTGATTCTGTACTGGGCCAGTTGTTAACTACTTGAGAGGAAGACTCAAAGGTACCCAAAATGGAGTCTGCTCCCTGGGACAAGGCCCTTCCTCCAAGCAGTTCTGCTCTCTCCTGGAGACCTGTCTATTTCGGGGGTACTTGACCTTGGCCAGAAGGCCTGTTTCTCCTGCCCCAGCTAGGGAGTGAGGCCCCTCCACAACCAGAAGCAGGCTTTCTCAGTCTCACACTGCTTCCACACCCCTTCATTCCACCCTCTTTAGAAATACCTGCTGCTTCCAACTGGGCCTGATCCGGTGAGCGCACTTTCCTCAGTGTTGAGGATATTCTGGAATTTGGGAGAAAGTACTGCCTGAATTCAAGTGAGGGACAGAGGGATAGTTGATGGAACTAGCACACCCCCATCCTTCCTCTCAGGATGACACCACCTGAATTACTTTAGGGCAAGAGTGTATTCCAAAGAGGAGCCGAGGGCCACTGGGGGGAGCCCTCCAGCCAGCAGCTGAGATGGCCATTGAGGTAAAAGGATAGCGGCTGTACTAGTAAATCAGGGGCAGGGACCAACACTGGTCTTCAAAAAAGGGAGGATAAGAGCTGAGGTTTCCCTTGGGATCTATAGCAGCTGCAATCCTCCTGCTTAACTGTTCATTTGGTGTGCCATGGCAGCTCACTGCTTGTGAGAGCTGGCTATGCAGTTCTGCCAAGTCTGCAGTCAGTGACTGAATGGTGGTAACCTGAAGTCAGCCATATTGGGAATATATACCACAGAACTTAACAAAAGCTATTAATCAGCACCTTTTTTTTAGAGAGAGCTGGCTTATCAGCATATGGCTAGAGCTGTGTACCTAAACCCCACCATTTGCCCAGGTACCCCATTTAGATGACAGTGATCAGATTTCCTCACCGCACTCTCATCCCCTTCCACTGACCACTTTACATTCCTGTTATCCCCCAAGGTTTGTGAGGGAAGAGGCAGTTGCCTATCTATATAATAGAGGAATACGCAAATTAGCCGGGACACTGTAATATCATGACTGAACAGCAGGGACCTGAGGCTCCATGGTGCCTGGCCTGGGTAAGGGACCTCAGACTGTGCCCGCTGCTCCAGTGGGGCTTGCTGTAAGATCTCACGCTGCACCCCCCACCCCAGGGCTGGGTTGGGGGACCTCAGGCTGCACCCCTAACCTGGCAGGGCTTGACAGGAGACCTCAGGCCATGGCCCCTGCCTGGTAGGGCTTGACAGGCTCAGGCCATATCCCCCATCCTAGCAGGGCTTGATGGACCTCATGCTGCACCCCCAACCCTAGCACTGGGCTGGGAGACCTCAGGCCATGCCCCTTACCTGGCAGGGTTTGATGGGAACCTCAGACCACGCCCACTGCCCTGGCACCAGGCCGGGAGACCTGAGGCTGTGCCCCCCACCCAGGGGGCTTTACAGAGGACTTGAGATTATACCCCCCACCTGGCACCGGGTTGGGGGATCTAAGGCTGTGCCCCCTACCTGGAGGGGCTTGACAGGGGTGGGGCCAGCCAAGTCTGGGTCTTGTGCGTTTTCTAAGCATGTGCAGGTGGTCGGCAGGGACTTGACTCTAGGTCCCACAGCACACCCTAGACTCTGACAGGAAGGAGATTTTCATATACACTTTACTAATTTTCTTTCATTTCTGACACTTCTATTATAGAGAAAGGGCAAATAGCAGTATTAAAATATATTCTCTAATTTAATTCCCTTTTAATGTGCACAAATTTTGTGCACCAGGCCACTAGTATGCTGTAATATGAATAAGGACCTCAGAATCTCTTCCACCCTTCCACAGCCACCATTAAAGCCATTAATGGGCCCAGCAAACATGGCTCAGTGGTTGAGCATCAACCTATGAATCAGGAGTTCATGGTTTAATTCCTAGTCAGGGTACATGCCTGGGTTGAAGACTGAATCTCCAGGAGGGGGCATGCAAGAGGCAGCTGATCAATGATTCTCTCTTATCTTTGATGTTTCTATCTCCCTGCCTCTCTGAAATAAGTAAAATATATATTTTTTAAAAGCCATCAATGGAACAAATCCTTGTGTGATGGCCTTGTCTCCTAAAGGCCACAAGATATTTTGGGAAGGACATGATCTTAAAATCATCCAAATCTACATATAAATCCTGACTCTACCACGTTGGGAATTACAAAAAATAACATATAAAGCACCAAGCAGCCTAGCTGGAATGGCTCAGTAGTTAAGCATCAACCTATGAACCAGGAGGTCATAGTTCAACTCCCAGTCAGGGCCTCTGCCCGGGTTGCAGGCTCGATACCTAGTGGAGGGTGTGCAGGAGGATGCTCTCTCATCGCTGATGTTTCTATCTCCCTTCCCCTCTGAAAGCAATACAAATATATGCACCAAAGATATATAAGCACCAAGCAAAATATAGCTATTAAAATAGTTTATTCTCTCAACAAATATTTAAGAACATCCTCTGCTTCAGGCGCCATTCTTGGTGTTGGGAGAGTGGAGAATAAAACCAGGCCCCAGCCTACAAAGGACTTTCATTTCAGCCCTGGAAGATCTTAGAAGTCATATACACCTTCCACTTAATGAAAGAAGTGAGCAAACTGGGCCTCCAAGAGTCTACACAACACAGAATTAGACTTTGAGTTTCTTTTATATATATTTTTTTTTTATTGATTTTTTTTTACAGAGAGGAAGAGAAAGGGATAAAGAGTTAGAAACATCAATGAGAGAGAAACATCAATCAGCTGCCTCCTGCACGCCCCCTACTGGGGATGTGCTTACAACCAAGGTATATGCCCTTGACCAGAATCGAATCTGGGACCCTTCAGTTCGCAGGCCAACACTCTATCCACTGAGCCAAACCGGTTTCGACAGACTTTGAGTTTCTGATATCCCAAGATACCAGAAGGAACAGTGTTCTTTATAGTCCACCATCTTGCTTTCTTCCAACAAGACTTAATTAATCTTAGCAATATAAGCAATAGAGTACAGAGCTCCGAGAATGAAGCAGGGACAGTGAATTTTGATTGGAAGTGAAAGAGATTCAAGACTGAGAAGCCCAATAGTGGAGAGTCTAGGACATTTGGAGGATTGATATTCATTTTAAAACATTCATTTAATGCCTACTCTGTGCCCAGCACCATGCTAGGCACCAGGGAAGATGGGTCCTATAATAAAGTTTACACACAGTACCCTGAGAATATTAGTACAGGAAGAACCAACTAGCTCCATTAGAGAGTTAAAGGAAATGATATTGACCAGAGATGTAAAGAATGGGAGGAAAGGAATAAAGAGGTTTAATTTTTTTAAATTTAAACAAAGGCTGGTACTAAGATATAAAAATGTGGCAGAGCAGAACAGCTAGAACTTTGGTGTGGGTTAAATTTAGATGTGTTATGGAATAGATTTCCAGAGAGAGAGGTGAGTAACAACAGGTGATTTGAAATCTAAGTTGTGGACAATAGTTTTCCACTGAGGGATTAAAAAATATATTTTATTCACCTAATCGGTTTGACTCAGTGGATAGAGTGTCAGCCTGTGAACTGAAGGATCCCAGGTTTGATTGTGGTATAGGGCATGGTTGTGGGCACATCCCCTCAGGAGACAGCTGATCAATGTTTCTCATTTATGTTTCTCTCTATCCCTCTCTCTCACTCTGTAAAAAATGCAATAAAAATTTTTTTAAATATATTTATACACACACACACACATATATATATATATATATATACATATATATATATATATATATATATATATATATATGGATTCTATTTTAGAGAGGAATGGAAAGGAAGAGAGAGAGAAACATCAATGATGACAGAGAATCATTGATTGGCTGCTTCCTGTACACCCTCTACTGGGGATTGAGCCCACAACCCACGAATGTGCCCTTGATTAGTCTGCAGGCCAATACTCTATCCACTGAGCCAAACCAGCCAGGGCGAGGGATTCATCTCAGATGCTGAATGACATACTATTATGGAAGTGCTCCCAGTTGGGGAGAGGAGGCTGTGGGCCGACAAACAAACTAGTCACCCAAACAGCTCTGGAGAGTAAGGCCTCAGGGCAGCCCAGCCTGGGGCAGTCACTGGTTATGCTGTGGCTCAGGGGTAGAGCAGCTCCAGGAGGCCAAGGGCAATCCTCCAAGAACTGAAGGCGGCAACCTCAAAAGCACACTGAGGTGGGTGTCCAGGGGGTGTGGGCAGAGCACTAACATTGTCAGCTACAGGAGGACTTAAGCAGGAGAGTAGTGTGAGAAGATTTGTATTTTAGGAAGCTCACTGGAACTGAGGTATGGGGAGGATAAGCCATATGGAGAGGCAGCCATCAGAAGAGTCAACATACCATATCCAGGTACTTATGCAGGTATTCCCTTACCAGAAACTTCCCTACCCTATCAGCAGAGAGGGTAAGAGAGTGACTGAGGAATGGAGAAGAATGGCCACAGGGAAGGGGTGTGAAGGCTGAGGAGCCCAGCCCAGCCCTAGCCTCCTCACAGAAGAAGACCCCCGGTGCAACTATGAGATGCATGTCACACCTGGAGTGGCTTCCTCTTCCTATAGCAACTGCCCAATGGTTAGAGGTGCTAAAATTAGCAGGCTGTGGCACCTTTGTTCCCAGGGTGTCCCCAGGGAGGTGAGCTCTGACCAACTGGCCAACACAAATGCAGGAAGGTGATGGAAGCAGGGCTGGACCGAGGTGTCTCAGATCCCAGCTTTTGGGGTGTCACAGAGGAGGAGCTCTCCTTGGCTCCTGAAGGCCCCGTTGGATGATGTGAATGACAGTGGTGGGGATTTAGGCACAAGGCATGAGGAGCCCCAGCCCAAAAGACAAACCAGTGTGAGGTGGTTGGGTCCACACTTGTCCTTGTTCCTTCCTCATCCTGGCTGCTGCCCACCATGGCCCCCAAAGGCCTTGACACGGTCTCTGAGACATTGAATGATGTCCCTTCAGCTTCTTGGCCTCCCCATCCCTGGGGAGGAGCCCCACCGTATCTTAGAAGTCACTTTGCCACAGCCTGCCCCAATCACTCTTGTCCCTGGTCCTTGCCCCCAAGTCGGTCCACTACTCCACAGAGCCTGTCCTCCCGGACCTTTCTGCCTGTGCCCTCTCAGCCTCCCATCCTGCCACTCTTCCCCTTGGTCCCTGTGCCCAGCCTCACTGACCCTCTATCCTCTCCCCCTCCCTCTCCTAATCATGTGGCCTTTGTTGCAGGCTCCTGCTGTGCCTAGGCATGGCAGGGTGGACAGGCACAGGCCAGCCTTATGAGACAAGGGTCCAGCTCAGTCATCATCACAAAACAATTAGACAACCACGGTGAGACCCTGGGTGGGGACTCAAAGGAGCGGGAGGCGTCAGTGCGGCCAGGCTGCTCGCCAGGTCATGCACAACTCTTGTTCCTTTCAGGTTTCACCTTCCTGGGAGTGTTACAATTCTAATCCCTGCCTTTTTCTGCAAAACCTCACCTCTGTCTCAGCTCCTGTCTGCAGGAACCAAGGGCATTTTTGCCCGTCTCGGTCTGTCCTGTCTCTAGCCAGGGCCCGAGAAGGCTCTCTCACAGCACAGTCAACAAGCCCCAGCCTGCCTGGACTTGTGTGCCAGAAGAGGAGAGGAACTGGAAACCACCTGTGCTTAACTTGAAAACGGGGAATCTGGGAGACAAAAGGAACCTTCCTTAAACCCTTGGAAATGGAGGGTGGGGAAGGAGGTGGGATCTGCTTTATTTCATTTCTCTTAGCATATCTGAACACATACGCCCCTACCCTTGGCTCCCCCTTCCTTGAAGAGGTGGTTCCAGAAGAAACAAGCAAAGCAGAAACTCCACAAGCAGACAATACCCCCACCATTCACAGAAGGGCTTGTGCAAGAGGAAGCCAAGGTGACTGGGCTGTGGGCTGTTTAGTCACTGGAACTCAGCTGAGCCAGCCAGAGGCTCGCAATGTTGCAAGCCTGAGAGAATTAGTGTTTGCTGAGCACCAGCAATGACCGAAACACTCTAGGTCTTACTTAATCCTTATTCATCTGCCATATAATGTTTAAGTACTTTCTTACAGCTGAGGAAACTAAGGCAAGCTCCCTGAACCTTAACTCCAGGTCCTCCCTGCCCCACCCCTTCTCTCAGAACTCAAGCCTGAGTCACAATCGGGTACAAAGGGGACATGGGGACATAGTGTCAGCAATTCCAGGTGTTCTCCTTCTTCAGTGAATTTTGAGGTTCCACCCCATCCCCTATCCACTCCCTCTCCACCTCACCCCAAGCGCCCCACCCTGGGATCTAAGAGTCCCCAGCTTTCCCTCCTAATCCCCACTAAACCTAGGGGTGCAGTGTACCTTTCTTTGGCCTCCATTCTTACCATTCATTCATTCACTCATTCATTCTTTCCCAGGATACCCCAACACCACCAATAACAAGAATGACACTATCTCGATACCCTGTTTCATTTCCTCGGGGCCCTTATGCCAAGCTGGGGCCTTGGCAATCTGGGTCACTGCCGTAGAGTGAGCTGTTATTGGTGCTCTGTGAGTATTGCTTGGTGATTGGCTGAATTATGTAAATGTTTGTTGAGCAACCACCCTGGTGCAGACACCAAGCCAGGGGAGTGGATGTGCAGTCAAACAAGCCCCCTGGGGCTGCAGGGAAGGAGGATGTTGCACACCATGGGATGAGCTAGAATGCAGGCACTGCAGGTCCCAATGCTGGAGAGGCACTGAGGACCAGCCAGGGCTCCTCCCCTCTGTTTAGGCCCCAGTTCTAAGCTCATTTCCCTAGGAAACCTCCCTCACCCCAGATGCAGGCTTGGCTACCTCTCAGCACTATTTCCATCATCCAGAAAGTTCTATCGGATAACTTTCTATTAACCATTAGCTCCATGAGGGCAAGGCCTGTGTCTGTGCTTGGCTCACAGCCTTGGCCCCAGGCCTAGCACAGTGTTCAGGACAGAGGGCGCTCAGTTTCCGCCGTTGAATGGATGAAAGGAACAGGGAAGGGGTAGAGGCTGGGTCCTCCTCCAACGGAGAGCTCTTTCTTCCTGGGACCAGTCCTTTGTCCCCTGTGCTCATCTACCAGGCAGAGCTCCCCTGCCTACCCAGGCCCCACAATCTCACTTTGTTCCAAGGCTTTTGTTCCTCACATGGGCTTAGAATCTCAGGGCTGCTGTCTGCTGGCACCACTCACATTGTTTATTCTCTAAACTCAAGGTGCCCCTTGGAGTTGTGCAGCAGTGGTTGCTACTCCAGTTCTGCCAGGCAGCAAGCTTTTTAGCCATGTTCCCAACCCACCAGTGCTCTCAGCAATTTTAAGGCAATGCTGATATCTTCAAAACCCACAGTGCAGTGTCTGACTCCTGTTTGGCTCAGGAGGTTTTACCAGATTTTCAGCCTCACTGCTTGGTTTCTTTTCCAGCATCTCTTTCCTCAGAGATGCCAACATGAGTCAGCACCCACCTCGCTGGTAAAATCAGATGCTCTATAGTGGGGACTTTGCCTCTGTGGCCCTTCTTTGGGGCCCAGCCTTGGGGCTCTGCCATCCCCTCTCACCAGCCAGCCTATTCCTTCCTCTTCCCCAGCCAAGAAGTGTGCTATGAGCACTTTGTAGCACCACTGGCCATTGAGGAATTTCCCCAGCCTGGCAGAAGGACCTGGGGAACAGGGAGGAGAGAAAAAATCCAAACACTCAGACCAACTTTCCAAGAGCACCCCAGAACCCTGAAGGACAGGCAGTGTAAAGGATATTCTTGCACTTTGAGTTATTCTGGTCCTTGGTCCATCCCCCACATCAAAACCTTGCAGAACTTTGGGGTAAGGAGACTCTGGTCCTCTACCACATTCTTATAAATTGGTTGACCAACACATGCTTCATTACCTCCCATGATGGTGAGCTCACCACCACTCATTGAAATCCATTCCACCTTTGGACAGCTTTAATTATTAGAAAGTCTTTCCTCGAGAGTCTATATCCACTCACTGGTGCTGGAAGCAAATTTAGTAGTTAGCATAATAAATATGAGAAGTTCATCAGAAGGCTGATGGACAATGCTGAAGATTTGCATATATTATTGCTTGCTGCCATACCGCTGAGGGCAATTCCCCCAACCTCACAATCTTTTTATTGTTTACCAAACTTTACCTTTGATATGTATATCTGCTTTGCTAGTGGGCAAGATATGTGAATAAAAAGTCCTGTGTGCAGAGATTCAGAGAACTTAGCCACTAGAACTCAGCTTCCTCTGCGCCCGCCCCCCCCCCCCGCATGTATTTCAAATTTGTATTTCATGTCTAGTCTCTTTATTAATTTACTCACGGCCCTTCTCCAGATTCCTGAATGCTAGTAGATGTGGAAACACCCTAGCATTAATGGTGCCCAAGACAAGGATGTCTGGAGAAGAAGTTTCTCCTGAGCAAAGAAAAAAAATTAGTCACCAGTAAAGGTGGAGTCACTGCACATAAAGCTCGTACCAAGCTTTGGATTTCATGAACCAGAGTGGGAAAGTGTTGTAGTGTAACCCCCTCAAGAAATCGAATTATGGAGACTTTTATTAAAGACTGGCAGTATATGAGGGGCTAAAGTGCTCCAGACCTCACAGCCCCGAACAGCTTGCCACATCTGAGTTATATGAGCAGAATATCACAAAAGTATAAATTACATCTGGAATGAGTAACCTGTTTCACAAAAGACATTTTTATAGAAGCAAAATTAAGCAAGTTAGTTATCTAAAGTATCTACAAATCACGGAATCAACAGAAACACATTATCTGGGACCACCAGGGCAATTTAGAATAATTGTGCTGAGGAGATTCTGGAACCACTGAGTCAACCAAAACTCGTTATCTGTAGCTACTGAGACAATTTAGGATAATTGAGCTGTCCTGGTTCCCAGAAGAATATGCTTAGATGACCAGTTAGATCACAATCAATGGGATATTCAAACCATCATCAATGGAGTATTAGGATAGTATATATAAGTTCAGAAAATCTAAATAACTTTCTATCGTTTTATCAAACAATTAAGTACAGAACCCAAACAGCAGATTCTACTATCATACTTCACAGGAAAGTCTTTTGTTTCAGGTCAGACTAAAATGGGGAAGAATTTGGCTTAAAGGCAAAAATATCATTGTAAATTTTTAGCTTCCATGCTCAAGGATAAAAAAATTAAAATGTCAAAAGATACTTTTTAAAATCAGGCTCAAGGAAAACGAGTGCCGTTGTCATATTTAACTATGTGGGTTCTTGTTCGAGCTGCATGCCTAATTCGTATTTGGGATCAAAAGTCTGTGATAAGAAAAAAAGCCCCGCTGCCAAATCTGCCTCTAGTATTGAAAGGCTGGGTGGCTAGAGAGAGCAGAGCTATCAGCTCTCTTGCAGGGAGACTCTCTAATGCTTTGTTTAAAAATTACCATAGGATGCATTGGAACAAGCAAATTTTAGCAAAAATAATTTTAAAAGCTAGTCAGCCATGGAGAGCAGAAGAGAAAAAGATTCAAGAAAAGAACTTTGATTTATTAAGTCTATATGTTACCTGTTGAATGTAGTTTTATCTGCCATTTTCTATTAAGCATGCCTTTAATTTAATAAGAAAAGAAACATGGCCAGACCATTTACTGAAATTTCCCCAAAACAAGCAGGATGTGGGGATTGGGAGACACGTGGTGATCTTATAAAAATGGATTCCCCCCCTGACCCTACGAGAATATTATTAGAAAAATCTCATCTCCACCATGTTTTCCTTTCCTGGTTTGTAATTTAAAAGTTTTACAGAATTCAGAAATGCGTCTGGAATTTCTATGCTCATAAAGAGAGAAAGCTGGTCTAAAACAGATGCGCTCACCATTCAATTTTGGATTTTAGATAGTTTTGGGCTCAATTTAACTCTCTTTATGAATGCTACAGAATAAAACCCAAGACTGTTTTTTCTCAAAAGAAAGATTGCAGAATGAACCCAAAAGAAAGATACGGGCTGGTTCTAAGCAATAAGATTGGTGTTTCCATAATAAAGGGTAGTTTTTTGAGTAATAGTGGACTGTATTCCAAAGTCAACATTAAGGCTGCAAAAAAAGTCAATAAATTATCTCTGTTACAGAATTTTCCAAAGTAAATGCCTTGGATAGTAATAATTGGTTTTAGAATATCAAAATTGTTCAAATATAGATATAGCTAAAATAAGAAATTTGTAGTAAAGCTTTTCAGTAATAGTATTTTAATAATAGGGGTCCAATAGCCAGGGGGAAACTAGCTTTGATTCTCTGATGGAGGAGGGGGCTGGCCTTCCCAAGGCAGCCTCTGAGGTGACTATTTTGCATTTAAGTGGCTACAAGCTTGCCTCCAAAATCTTGGCAACTTAAAACTTTGAGAGTTTACTGAATTAAATAATAAAAAACTTGTTGAATATCTAGGTATTTTGAAATGACAAAATACTGAATGTTCATCTGAATTTACTGCATAAAAAATCTATTAATTAAATATATCTTATTTTTTTAAATATATTCTTAAAAATATAAAGGTGTTACTAATCAAAGAAATGCTAAATATTTAACTTGTCAGCTAAAATTTAAGGTTTCTAAGAGTTTAAAGTTCAAGTTGAATTAGAAGAAATTATATAGTTATGGTAACAAAATGCATAAAGTATAAAAATTTATTTTTGAAAAAATAATTCTTGTATTTTCTCTAAGGAAATTAGTAGTTTAAAATATATTGATGTGTCAAGTGTGATAAAATTCCAACCTAAGATATAGTATTTTATATGGTCTAATTTAAAAAGAGGATTAATTCTATGGTCTCAATCAAATTTTTAATATAAAGACCAGTTTAAATTTAATTAATATTTTAGAATAATTTAAAAAGTATATAACATAATCTTTGGGTTAAAAAGTATATAACATAATATATATATATAATCTTTCCAAATCCAATTTCAAGACTTTAACTGAGGGATGGCTTTGAAACATTTCATGGTCCTGGAGTAATTCAAAGTGTTTGTTCTCTCTTCTTAAAAGAAATATTTTTAAAATAGGCTGATCTAATATACTTGAAATCACATGGAAAGTGTTATCAAACAAAAATTGATAAATATATTTTATTTACATACATATACTTTAAATATTATAAAGTTTTAACCTCTAAGGGAGGGCAGGGAAATTTACTAAAATATTTCTTAAGCAAAGGCTAATTACTCAGTAACGGAATTTTAAAGACAAAAAGCCCTCAGGCAGCCTGCATTTTAAATGGGCTGATGGTGGAGCAGCATCTGTGTCTCATGGATCAAATATATAGATTTGCTGGCTTTGCTTTCTCAATAAAGATACCTACTTTAATTACTTAATATATTAGCTTTCTAAATTATAATCAAGGTCTCACATAAATTAAGTTATATGATAAGCCAATATTTTTATAAGCAATTGGATTCTAATAAAGTCCTCTGAAAGTTACCAAGACTTTCCATAATCCCTCTGTATATGCAAATGAGCTATAAAGTATGCTGTTTAAAGGAAATTTTAAGCTTAATAAAAAGGAGAAATTTAAAATTTTTTAAATCTCTTCCACTAATATTTACAGGGTAAACTGAAGGTTATTATTCAAGCATTAAGTCTAATAATTAATATAGTCAACATAAATTTTTTTTAATATATTTTATTGATTTTTTACAGAGAGGGAGAGGGATAGAGAGTTAGAAACATCGATGAGAGAGACATCGATCAGCCTCCTTCTGCACGTCCCCCACTGGGGACGCACCCGAAACCAAGATACATGCCCCGACCGGAATCGAACCTGAGACCTTCCAGTCTGCAGGCCGATGCTCTATCCACTGAGCCAAATCGGCTTGACATAAATTTTAAAAGAGTCACTTAAATATAAGTATCAGCCAACATTCAAGAAGCAGCCATGTAGGTTGCTTGATGTAAAAAAAAGAAAATTATTTTTAAGAGAAACTCTGTAAAGATGGCCTAAAAATTACTCTGGAAAGAAATAAAGAGAGGTTTCCTTCAAATGTCTGGAAAACTGTAATTAAAAGTTAATATAGCCGAGACCGGTTTGGCTCAGTGGATAGAGCATTGGCCTGCGGACTGAAAGGTCCCAGGTTCGATTCCGGTCAGGGGCATGTACCTTGCTTGCGGGCACATCTCCAGTGTGGGGCGTGCAGGAGGCGGCAGATCAATGTCTCTCTCTCATTGATGTTTCTGACTTTCTATCCCTCTCCCTTCCTCTCTGTAAAAAATCAATAAAATATATTAAAAAAAAAAAGTTAATATATTAGGCTTCAAAAATAAAAGTAAATAATTTGCGGTTTTGCCTCCTTAGACAAAGCGTATGTAAAATTACTCAAAGGCTAATTTAAATTGGCAAATTAAAATAAATGAATATTCAAGAAACTTTGTTGTACTGGAGGGAAACTATTCCTGGAGCATTAACTAATGTTTTACTGATGGTTCACCTCATAGTAAAAACCACTTATAATACAATGAAACCAGAGCAATCATATTTCTGTGCAAAAAATAAATAAATTAAAAGCTATCAAGGCTGCATTGCAAGATTTCCAAAAAGCCCCTTAATTATATTTAAAATAAAAAAGGAGGGATAGTGGGATAATCCCCTATAAAAAAAATTAAAAGCTTAATTGCTTTAAATTCTTTACTCTGAAAATTATTTTTCACTTGTAATGCTGACGATAAGACACACATGGTGTCAGAATAAGCCAAAGGAAAATGGTTTGGTGGAATGAAAGGATCCCAAGTCTAGTTTATAGAAATAATTCCTTTATTAATCTTTGGTCGAGAACATGCTTATATATTTTCAGAAAACTCCTTCAAGCCCAAGAGGAACTAACCAGACTACTCCAGCCACAGATAGCAGTGGCCCCAAGCAACACACTGACAAGAGAGGAGAAACAGTCCAGAGATGGAAGATGGTGAAGATCCTTTGCCATGCTAGCAGTCAGCAGCTGTGCATCGCTGCAGGTTGCCCAGGACCAAGCCAGAGAAGGTCAGACCTGCATTGCCACCATTTGTCCACCATCCAGAACTAGTATATCAATGCTGTCATGTCATAGGAAACAGTAATAGGGAAGAGAATCCATAAAAAACTGTTGAATATTGGAAAGGGGACTCAAGAAACTGTTGGCCCAGAGAGAAGCTTACTGCAGAATGATTTCTTTGATGCCTGGCAGCAATTTATAGGGACATAAAAGAACTCTATCTTTTTCATTGAATTTAAAAATCTTAAAAGTTCCAGAGCTCTGCAAATAACATACATTCTTGTTAAATTTATGAAATCAAAAAGGGATATGCTGGAAGCAAATTCCAGTAGGTAGCATAATAAATGAGAGAAGTTCATCAGAAGTCTGATGCCCAGCTTCAGCAGGGCTGAAGATTTGCATATATTATTGCCTGCTGCCAGACAGCTGAGGGCAGTTCTCCAAACCTAATAATCTTTTTATTGTTTACCAAACTTTACCTTTGATATGTATACCTGCTTTGCTAGAGGGCAAGAATAAAAAGCCCTGTGTGCAGCCGAAATCGGTTTGGCTCAGTGGATAGAGCGTTGGCCTGTGGACTGAAGGGTCCCGGGTTCAATTCTGGTCAAGGGCATGTATCTTGGTTGCAGGCACATCCCCAATGGGGGGCGTGCAGGAGGCAGCTGATCGATATCTGTCTCTCATTGATGTTTCTAACTCACTATCCCTCTCCCTTCCTCTCTGTAAAAATTCAATAAAATATATTTAAAAAAAAAAAAAGCCCTGTGTGCGGAGATTCAGAGAAC
Organism: Lasiurus borealis; assembly: GCA_004026805.1. Classification (NCBI taxonomy): domain Eukaryota; kingdom Metazoa; phylum Chordata; class Mammalia; order Chiroptera; family Vespertilionidae; genus Lasiurus; species Lasiurus borealis. The sequence goes on along the minus strand of PVJN01017297.1, from coordinate 6,347 downwards.
TTAGTCACTAGAACTCAGTCTCCTCTGGCTCTCCCCATGTATTCCAAATTTATATTTCATGTCTAGTCTCTTTATTAATTTTACAGCCCTTCTCCAGATTCCTGAATCCTAGTAGATGCGGAAACACCCCAGCACACTGGTCTTTTTCTTTGCTCTCAGGTACGCAGAATCAATGTAGTTTCTGTTAATAGTCCTTCAGGAGTTTGAAGTCTACTATCACCTACCCTGTGAGTCCTGTCCCCTAATTCAACATCTTCAGTCCTCCTTCTGGGCATGGGCTCTCCTCACCAGCCTGATTTCTCCCTCTGGACCCTGAAATTTGTCCCTAGTCTCTTAAAATAGACCTTACCCTCCCAACAGGGTCTGCCCATCACAGATCTGGGGCTCATGGATCTCATCATTCTGGGTCCTAAAGCTCTCTTCCCGCAGCTCAAAGTCATGTCAGTGCTTCTGGCAAGCAAATCACAGAATCAAGTCTGACCAGCCATGTGCCAATCAGAATCTCCCTGTCTACACACACTGGTGTTAGTCCACCTCCACAAATCTTGCTCTTATGCAGATGATTATTTGGAGACCAAAGCCCCAGACTCTACCTCTATCCATATTAAATACCATGGAGGCAAATCTGGCCTCTCAAATTATGTTTAGATCAGATTCCATGACCCAGCATTTCTCCCAACCATGTGTTAGTTATTTTCAAATATGAGAATGGCACTTACATGATCATCTAACATACCACCGAAAAACTGCCACCACTAGGGACTTTCCTAAGCACATGAATCAACTTTATTTGGAGATGAATTTCTTATCAGTTATGACTATATCTACTGTCTAATCATCCCACCCACAGTTCACCATTTTGTTCCTAAACTTATTCTGAGATGGAGCCAATGGGTGCAAAAGTACTGCAATGATCATTGGGCAACCTGGTTTCTAGCCCTGACTCTGCCACCAGGTATATTGATTTCATGAGCCTGTGATATTGTGATTTATAAGAAATATATAGCCCTAGCTGGTTTGGCTCAGTGGATAGAGCATCAGCCTGCAGACTCAAGAGTCCCAGGCTCGATTCCCAACGGGGGCATGTATCTTGGTTGCAGACACATACCCAGTAGGGAATGTGCTGGAGGCAACTGATCAATATTTCTCTCTTGGATGTTTCTGACTCTCTATCCCTCTCCCTTTCTCTCTATAAAAAAAAAAAATCAATAAAATATATTTTTTAAGAAATATATATTTGGTCTTTGTACCCAGTTCCTGGCACAGAAACCCTAAAAACCTTGTAATTGCCTAAATGATAAAAGCACTGGGAGCATTTTTTGTTTTAATGATGCAATTCTGGGGAGCAGCTGGGGGCCTTCTGGATGGGGACCAAGCCATTATTAGAAGCTCAGCATCTTTAGCTGCACCTTGCATCCCCAAGAGAAGGAATGGTGGCTGAAAATGGAGTTATAATTAATCATGCCTACACATGAAGCTTCCATAAAATCCCACTAGTATGAGGTTCAGAGGGCTCCCAGGTTGGCAAACACATCCACATCCGGAATTTGACACACCTCAACTCTATGGAGACAGAAGCTCTTGTTCTCAGGACCCTCCCAGTCCTCACCCTACCTATCTCTTCATCTGGCTGTTCATCTGTATCCTTTATCACATCTTTTTTATTTTTTTTATCATATCCTTTTTTAAAAAAAATATTTTTTATTGATTCTTTTAGAGAGAGAGAAACATTGACATGAGAATGCAACATCGATCAGCTGCCTTCTGCATACTTCCTACCTAGGATGCAACCAGGGCATGTGTCCTGCCCAGGAAACCCTGACCAGGAATCCAACCGGCAACCCAACCAACCGAGCCACACCAGCCAGACCTATCATATCTTTTTATAAGAAACTGGTAAACACAAGTGTTTCCCTAAGTTCTGTGAGCCGCTCTAGCATATTAGTCAGGCTCAAGGAGGGGGGCGGGGGGATCCTTAGGTCCTCCAATCTATAGCCAGTTGGTCAGAGGCAAGGTGATAACTTGGGCTTTTAATTGGCACCTGAAGTAAGTGGGGAGAAGGGAGGGAGGGGAGTACCTTTGTGGTACTAAGCCCTTAACTTGTGGGTTCAGATGCTGTCTCCAGGTAGTCAGTTAATTGTAGGACACCCAGCGGGTGTCATGAAGAATTGCTTATTGTGGGGAAAAACCTCACACAGTTGGTGACCAGAAGTGTCAGAAGTGAAGTGTTCTGTGTGTGTAGTAAAGGAGACCCAGAGGTGAAAGCCTCATAGCAAGGAAGAACTGGGTTTTTCCCTACAAAGATGGGAAACAGTTTTTCCACTGCAGGGCCACTGGGGAATGAGCAGGGGGACAGATGATCTGTCAAGCCCTCGCCAGCTCTAATGTCCTGTTCTTCCGAGGTCAGGGTTAGGGAGTCAAGAGCTGGGGCAGAGGCGGGCCCCTGTGACAAGAAATAAGAGGTGTGCACTTTAAAGAAAAAGAAGAAAACAAAACAAAAACAAAGCAAAAGAGAAGTGGGCGCTTCCACCCAGGCCTTGGGGAAGCTTCAGCTCCGTTCTTCCCACTGTGCGGCTCTTGCACCTTACAGTTCTTTTACCACAACTCAGGCTGACCCTCAGACTAGCCCAATATTGATTTCTCCTCAAGTGCCTGGCTGTCCACATCCAGGCATCTGAACACTGGTCACGTGACAGCCTGCTGATCTAGGGCTCCAAGAAGATCTGGACTATCAACCATTGGGCCCACGTTCCCCTTGTTGGCTCCCCCCACCCCCACCCCAGACCCTCCAGCATACCCACCCCAGCGTCCCAGCAGTCTGAGACATCTCCACACTCTTCTCAGCATCCTCCACATTGTCTTTGCCAGGTACAGCAGACACCAGTGGGCAATGTGAGGCTGGAGGCAAAGTGAATGAACGTGTGTCTTCTGGCATTGGAAGGCCAGGACATGAGACTGGGCTCCATTGCTTATGAGTTGTAAGAACTTGGTCAGAATCTCAGCCTCTTCTCGTCAAGACTATAAAGCATTCAGTTATTATTATTTCTCATTAAGATTGGCTTAAAGGTCACAGAACCTCTCTTCAAAGTGCATTTCTTCCTTTGCTCCCCCATTGAGGCTTTTCTGCCCTGCACCCCTAGTCCAGCCCTCACCATGACTCTACCACAGCTTGTTTGTGGGTTCCCTCATCTCTCTCTTCTGGAGTGCCCATTCCCTACTACGTATAGATACTACCCGCCCCCACGCTAACACTTTTCTGCCCTCCACTCCTCTGCAGGCAGGTATTTCTTGCTGCCTCAGGACATCTCCACAGCAAACCAAACATGTGAGAAATAGCCTTTCTCTTCTCACCAAACACTCCCTGCCCACACCCATGTTCCAGAAGCTCTTCTACCTGCAGATCAGCTTCAAAGTCACCTCTGCCCCTACATTTCAGTCCCAACGGCTACCAAGTCCTGCCTACTGCTCCTCAAAAATAGTCCTCTCTGACTAGCCAGCATGGCTCCGTGGTTGAGCATCAACCTATGAACCAGGAGGTCATGGTTTGATTCAGGTCAGAACACATGCCCCGGCTGCAGACCCGCTCCCCAGTGTAGGGCGTGCAAGAGGCAGCTGATCAATGATTCTCTCTCATCATTGATCTCTCTCTCTCTCTCCCTCTCTCTCTCTTTTCCTTCCTCTCTGAAATCAATAAAAATATATTTTTAAAAAGTAGTCCTCTGCTCAGTGGATAGAGCATCAGCCTGTGGACTGAAGGGTCCAACGTTCGATTCCAGTCAAAGGCATGTACCTTGGTTGCGGGCACATCCCCAATTTGGGGGCATGCGGGAGGCGACTGATGGATGTCTGTCTCTCATTGATGTTCCTAACTCTCTATCCCTCTCCCTTCCTCTCTGTAGAAAATCAATAAAATATATTTTTAAAAAAAAAAACAACAACAGTAGTCCTCCTTTCACTATCCCCTCCTCTCATGAGCCCCCTCCTCAACTCTGGGCTCCTTCTTAGCAAGGTTGTGGGGACTTGGATCTGGATTTCAGGGTCTGCCTAAATGCTCCTGAGGAGGGATTTTCTGACCCCCTCTGATACTCACCTCCACTTCCTGTATTCTGGGACCTGGTAACTCCTTTTCTCAGCCCTGTGGCTAGAAAGTTTAAAACAGGCAGATCAGCCGAAACCGGTTTGGCTCAATGGATAGAGCGTCAGCCTGCGGAATGAAAGGTCCCAGGTTCAATTCTGGTCAAGGGCATGTACCTTGGTTGTGGGCACATTCCCAGTGAGGGGTGTGCAGGAGGCGGCTGATCAATGTTTCTCTCTCATCGATATTTCTAGCTCTCTATCCCTCTCCCTTCCTCTCCGTAAAAAATAAATAAAATATATATTTTTTAAAATAAAATAGGCGGATCAAAGCTGTATGCTTAAGATTTGTGCACTTTCAGTATATATGTGTACTTCATTGACAAGTTTTACAGGAAGAGAAAGAGCATCAGGAGTTTAAGGAAAAATTGTAAACCATTACATATCACCAGATGTAGAACGAGCTCCTCTTAACCTCCGTCTGGGTCAGGTGCAACTTCCATGGGCACCGGGTGGCCCCTATATTATTCTGGCTTATATGCTGGCATGTCTGTCTCACCCATGAGACCTGTCCTATCCAACACTAGCAACCAGCCCCATGGAGCTGTTTAAATTTTAATAAATTTAGTCCAGCCGGTCTAGCTCAGCAGTTGAGCAACGACCCAGGAACCAAGAGGCCGAAGGCTCAATTCCCAGTCAGAGCACATGTCCAGGTTGCAGGCTTGATCCCCTATAGGGGGCATGGAGGAGGCAGCCAATGGACAATGTTTCTCTCTCATTGATATTTCCCTTCCTCTCTCTCTAAAACAGTGGTTGGCAAACCTTGGCTCGAGAGCCACATGTGGCTCACGAGCCAAGCTTTGCCAACCACTGATCTAAAATATCAATAAAAACATATATTTTAAAATAAAATAATAAATTTAAATGGAATTAAAAACTCATTTCCTCAATTGCGCTAGCCACATTTCAAGTGCTCAACAACCACATGGGGCTAGTGGTGACCGTATGAAATAGTGTGGATACTATTTCCATATCACAGAAGGTTCTAATCTAGCACAACACTTCATTAAACTGTGAGCTCCAGGAAGGCAGAGACTGAGTCTTTGTGGTCTGGCACTGCATCCCTGGCATGCATCCCTGGGCCTCAGGTCCAGCTCTGATGCTAAATACCTATCAGCTGAGTGAATTAATTAATGCACACACCCCCTCACTGCACTGGGCCCCAAAACAGCTCTGGTACCTGCCTCTTCCTTATTTGCCTGCCGCCAGGGCCTAACCCAGGGCTCAACCCAGGGCTCATGGTCTCTTTCCTCCCTCGAAACCATCTCTGGTTTGTAACTCAGGGTCTCAGAGGCCTTGTAAATGTGTGTGTGTGTGTGTGTGTGTGTGTGTGTGTGTGTGTGTGTTGGGAGTAGGAGTAGAGAAAGGATGGTAGGGCAGGAGGTGATTCCAGGCCATAAGAAGTTCAAGTTTGAGCCTCTGGCAATGGCTGCTCCCACCTATGCAGTGGGCAGGCACCCAGGCTTTGGTTGAATTCTGGTTGTGTTTCCTCCCAGCTGTGGGCAAGCAATGTAACCTCTGTGAACCCACTGTATGCTCAGGTGATGTATAGATAACAATACCTACTTCACATATGTAGTGAGTACATTAACAAGAAGTCTGGGGTGCCAAAACCGGTTTGGCTCAGTGGATAGAACGTCAGCCTTGCGACTGAAAGGTTCCAGGTTCGATTCTGGTCAAAGGGCATGTACATTGGTTTCAGGCACATCCCCAGTAGGGGGCGTGCAGGAGGCGGCTGATCGATGTCTCTCTCTCATCAATGTTTCTGGCTTTCTATCTCTTTCCCTTCCTCTCTGTGAAAAATCAATAAAATATATTAAAAAAAAAAAAACAAGAAGTCTGGGGCTCCCTCGAAACTCACTATTGCTTACTCCTTTCTCTATATAGAAGGCAGTAAAATTCCTCCCTCAAACATCATTGAGATCATGGCTCTGAGACACCTGTATGCTTCCCACTTATCCTACACAGGAAGCTAAATATAACTCCTGACAGCTCACCTTGCCTTAAAGCAAGAGGCTTGTCATTGCTTCCACTGCTCTTATCTTAAAGGCTCTTGGCTCACCTTCTGTCTGCCAGCCAGCTAAGTCTGTTTGGTTTCTCTTCCCCACCTTCATATCGTAGTACATGCCTGAAATTCCTTTCCTGCCCTCTCTTTCCAAAAACAGACCCTACCTTCTCAGAAGCAGATTTGTTCATAACACTCACTTCCTCCC
>PVJN01017296.1:21140-32399 GCA_004026805.1 Lasiurus borealis | reverse complement strand
TGTGTGGGAGAAACCCTAGTTCTCTCAGGACACACTCGTCCTATCTGTGCCGTGCCAGCGCGGGCGAGGGTGAACCTGAGCGGGGCGGTGGAGGGTTAACGGAGACGGACAAAGAGGATACAGCCGGGGCCTGGTGGGTCTCCCACGCCTGGCTGAGGGCACAGAAGACCCGGCCTGCAGGCCGACGCTTTATTTTATCGTCTGACTAAAACAAGGGGGGATGGACATGTAGATGAATGTTCTGCTTTTGGCGACACTCGATGTACCTCCTACAGTCCTTTAGCTGCTGAGGAAGGAATGAGGGAGGGCTACCAGGCCAGGCTTCAACGCTAGGAGAGCTCTACCTCCAGGCTGGGACTTGTCTGTGGCCCAGTCACAGGTCATTCCAAGGTTTGACCCTAGAGCCGCTCCCTACCCCTCCCTGTCTGTCTTCAAATGTCCCCCCTTCCCGGTGCCAGTGAGTAAGTTGGAGATCAGCCCGGTGCCTAAAGATGGGGCAGAAATGGGATGGGGATCCTACCTCCCACCCCATCCCAGCCCCCAGCAGGCGGAGGCCTTTGCCTGGCGTTCAGGCTGCCGATCTCTGCTCCTGTGGGGGTCACTTTAGGACTCAGGTGAGTCACCCTGGAAGAGAGACTAGGACTGGACAGAAGCTCCTGCCGCACCTGCCGCAGGCAGCCAGGGATGCCGCTCTCCCGCTGGTCCTCGCAGGAGGCGGGATTCTGGTTCCAGGCTCGGGCAGGCGTGAGAGCCAGGGAGGCCAGGGACCCGGGAAGGTGGTGGGTGCTCCTGCTCTCCAACCAGCCTGGGGGTGATGGGCAGGGCCAGGGTGAGAGGGAGGGAAGGCCCAGCCCGGTGCCAGGCACACCATCCCCACTGCAACGCTGGCAGATGGGTTTTCGCGTTTCTGTGTTTACCAGGGAGAAAGCAGAAGCCGGGGACATTGAGAAAGCACCTTGCCCAAGGGGGCCGTGTAGCAAGTGGCAGTCGGCCCAGATGTGGAAGTCGCCACTTCTGTCCGCAGGGGACAAAGGGCCTTTGGTGACCTGGTGGCTGTGTGGGTAGGCTCAATGGAGAAGGCCATTGGGAGGGGGGTGGGGTGGGGGGCGGTGTCCGCTTTTAGGGGTTCTGTAGGTCTGCTGTAGCGCGCTCTGGGGGCAGGGCATTGTGTGGAGACCAAGACAGAACGGATCCCTTTCTTTCCAGGTCTCCCGTTGCTTTCCTAGACTGCAATCACTCCCTGATGGAGCACCTCCGAGGGCCAAGCCGTGTTCTAAAAGGCTCCCTCTCTTCGTTCGCATCAATCCTGTGACCCATTAGTTCTCCCGTTTTACGGGTGAGACTAGTGAGGCACAAGGTGGCAAGGTGATTGGTCCAAGCCCTCAGAGCTAGGAAGTTACAGAGCTTCCTCGACCGCATCCTCCCCTCAACCCCACCCCTTTTTTTTTCATCATTTTTTTCACACCTATGATTTTAACCAGAACATCGCCTGGCCTGCCTTTGAAATGTCTGGGTTTGTGTTTGTTTTGTTTTTTAATCCAAAATATGTTTCTTGGTTTCCCACTCATCTTTTTTTTTGTTGTTTAATATCTTTTATTGATTTTTTTTACAGAGAGGAAGGGAGAGGGATAGAGAGTTAAAAACATCAATCAGCTGCCTCCTGAACACCCCCTACTGGGGATGTGCCTGCAGCCAAAGTGCATGCCCTTGACTGGAATCAAACCTGGGACCTTTCAGTCCGCAGGCCGACGCTCTATCCACTGAGTCTAACTGGTTAAGGCCCCCCATTCATCTTGATTCTCGGTGCTTTTAGTGCTGCTTCCTCCTTAAGGAGCATCCTCTGTAAGCCTTGCTCTCCCCCCTGCAGGCTGACACAGGACAGTGGGGACCACCCTCACCTGCATCTTTCTCTCCCTGCTTCCGCCTCCCCTCTCTGCCCCCCCCTTGCCCCCAGGCCCAGCCCTGTCCCATACAACAGACTTCCGTGGTCAGAGCTATGAAAGAGAAAACCACAGGCCCCAAAATGACCTCATACCTGACCTAATCGCAGTTCCCACCTTCCCCAGAAATGTAATCTTCACCAGCCAGTCTGGAATTCCCTGGACCGGCTCCAGGAAGGTCATCTGCCAAAGGGTCCCCTCCACTGCCCCCCAGAGAAAGAAGAGGCGACCCTCGTGATGAAAACCCGCCCCTCCCTAGTCCCCACCAGAAGAAGATATTCCAACCAGGAGCTACTCCTTTCTCCTCTTCTGCTCGCAGCTCCCTCGCCCCACCCTCTTCTTGCAAACCTTCCCTCTGTGCCACCCCAGGGAGTGCCCCGCTGGTTGCTAGGTGGGAAGTGCCTGCCTCATGAATCAGCTATAAAGCCAATTAGATGTTCAAAAATGTACGTGGTTGAATTTTGTTTTTGAAGAGAGCTGTCCCCCGCTCTCCCTCGCCCAGCGGCAGGGATGAGGAGTGACATGGCAGAGGGAAGGGGACGGAGAAGAGAATGAGCAAACAAATAAACGAACCCCCTTGCTGCAGGCACAGGTGAGTAGAGAAGGCAAACCCCAGGCCTGGCCTCTGGGCCAGCAAGTCAACTTTCTCTCCGACTCCAGCCCACGTGCTGGGCTAGTTTCTCTCATGTGGCTTCTGAGTGTCCAAAGAATTACCAACGAGCCTGGCCCGGCCTGTCTGGCTCAGGGGGTTGAGTTGAGCATGGGCCTATGAACCAAGAGGTCACTGGTTCAATTCTGGTCAGGGCACATGCCCCGGTCGAGGACTCGATCCCCAGTAGGGGGCGTGCATGGGGCAGCCAGTCAATGATTCCCTCTCATCAGCTGATGTGTCTACCAGTATCTCCATCTCCCTTCCTCTCCGAAATCAATAAAACTATATTAAAGAAACACACAACGAAGTCTAGGCTTTGCTCCAAAGAAAAAAAGCAAGCTGGTTCTCACGGTGACAAGCACATTCTTCGGGAAGAGTCCGTCTTGCACCCTTACCCTCTGGATGACCGGCCATCTGGATAACGGAAGTCAGAGGGTATGGATACCTAACCAGGCCCTTCATGGGGGGAACAGAGGGTCATCTGGAGATGTGAGGTAAAGCCAGGCACTGACAGGAGATGACAAGTTAAAAAACAATGAAAATGTCCACTTAAGAACAGAATCCTGTCCTCCTGATGCCAGTAATTCAGCAGTTTGACGGTAGCGGCTCCATTTTGTTCCTTCTCTCTGTTCCTCCTGAGCCCTCTCCTTCGGCAGGACAGCTTTTCAGAGACTGGAAACCTGCCACTCCAGTCCCTTCGTCTTTGCAAATGTCACCTGAGAGAGAACAGGGTGAGTTAGTCTCTGCCTGTCACGCATACCTGGTTCCTTCTCTGACGGCATCTCACAGCCCTCTCCTCCTCACCCTGCTGCGTGCTGCGTGTCAGACGCTGTGACTGCTTTGTCCACAGTCCCTCCATCCAGGGCTTCTCTTTTTAAATATATTTTATTGTTTTTTTTACAGAGAGGAAGGGAGAGGGATAGAAAGTCAGAAACATCGATGAGAGAGAGACATCAATCTGCCGCCTCCTGCACGCCCCACACTGGAGATGTGCCCGCAAGCAAGGTACATGCCCCTGACCGGAATCGAACCTGGGACCCTTCAGTCCGCAGGCCGACGCTCTATCCACTGAGCCAAACCGGTCTCAGCCATCCAGAGCCAAACCGGTCTCGGCCATCCAGGGCCTCTCTGAGCTCAGGGTTTAGCTCACTTCCAAAGGAAATTTGTCCAGGACCTCTCCCCCGCCCCAACCCCCTCTATCCCACTACACGTGTGCCCTCAGAGCACCCTGTATGTCTTCTGGGTGGTTGGTATCCGTTGTCCACCAGACTGTCCGCTCCGAGGGAACAGGGTGTCCCGACCCGAGGGTTAAGTCAACGAAGACCCTAGAGGGGGAGTGGGGATGAAAGGGACAAGAGACACAAGGAATGGAGACAAGACAAAGTTCTGATCAAGTCTCATTTATTCAGGAGGAGTTCGGGGTATTTATAGGGAGAAGGAGGAATGAGGCCTAGCCCTTAAGGGGAAACACCTGGCCTAGCCCTTAAGGCAAAACACCTGGCCTAGCCCTTAAGACGAAACACCTGGCTTAAGGGAACAAGATAGGGTTTGATAGGTAATTGAAACCTAGCCCGAGGTTAGTGCTAACGTGGCTGGAGCTTACTACAAAATGGCTGTCAAGCACAAGTTTCCCACAACAGGGACCACAGTGGGTTCACTCCCCTGGTAGCCCCAGCACCTAGCACAGGCCTTGACCTTGAGCAGCCGCTCAGTTTGCTGCCTGCATGGTTGCAGGCTCCTCCGTCCAGTCCACTCGTGCGGGCTGTGGCCTTGGGCCTGGAATGAGCCCAGAGCCGTGGTTGTGTGGCACCCGGATCAGCTGACGGCGGAGCGGCTAACGCCGGAAGGCCCTGGCGGCTCAGCTTGTTCTCACCTTCCTTTGAGCAGACGGCCCCACCCAGAGCCACCCTGTCCGTCCGTGAGGCAGGTCTGTGCCGAGGGAGAGCCTGGAGGGAAGGAGAGTCCCCTTCCTTTTGCCAATCCAGATACCGCACGCTGCGGAGTAAGCGTCCTGCGTATTTCGAGCACTTCATGTTTCGAGTAGGCTCTGGAGCTTGCAAAACCCTCTCTGTGCTTCACATTCATTCCCCGACGAGGCAGGTGAGGCTGCGAGAGGTTGGGTGACAAGTCCCAGGCCATAGAGTGAGTAAGGCGGCTAAGGCGGCACTTGAGTGCAGTTCTTTTGAACCCAGTCAGCTTTTTTGGAGGCGATTATACAAGTGGAGAAGGTGTGCTGGTAGCCGGCAAGAGTTGCAAGATTCTGGCTCTTTTGGAAGTTATGATTCTTCCATTCTTCTTCGTTCATTCCTTCGTGCGTGCATTCATTCCTTTGTTCGGGAGACACAAGCCCCAGCCATTGCTGTTCAGAAGCTGCGGTCCAGTGCTAGCATTTGGAAGCGACGGTCCATCCTGGGCGTCCTGAGCTTAGTATATGCTGGAAAATTCATGCACTGGAGCAGGGGGGCCCCTCAGTCCGGCCTGCCCCCTCTCATAGTCCGGGAGCCCTCAGGGGCAGGAGGTGACCCTGCAATCAGGGGAAAGTGACACCCTATCACACCTCTGCTGCTGCCACTGCCGGCCCTGTTTACCTGAGCCTCGGGCTACCCTGGGCACTGGGCAGCTGCCATCTGAGGCTTTCCTGCACCTCGGGCCCACCCTGGGCGGCTGGGCAGCTGACATCATGTGTCTCAGGCTGGCCCTGGGCCCCTGGGCGGCTGGGGGCTGAGGGTGGGTCTAGCCACACTGTGTGCCTACTATGCTCCTCCCACACCACGGGGCTGGGCTGAAAGGACTGTGGGACTCAGGCAGCAGGTGCAAGGAGCAGCTGGACCGGCCTGAGGGTGGGTTCAGCCCTACCATGTGTGCACCTGCCAGCCCCCAGTGGGGCTGAAAGGACTGGAGGATTCCAGCAAGGCTGAAGGTACTGAGCGCCGCCATCTTGTGGCTATGGGCACCACCATCTTTGTGATGACTTGATGGTAAATTTGCATATTCCCTCTTTATTAGATAGGATACTTCTTTTGTGTGTGTGTTTATGCACAAATTTGCATTTTTCTTTTCTTTTTAATATATTTTATATATTTTTTACAGAGATGAAGGGAGAGGGATAGAAAGTCAGAAACATCGATGAGAGAGAGACATCGATCAGCTGCCTCCTGCACGCCCCATACTGGAGATGTACCCTTAACCAAAGTACATGCCCTTGATCAAAATCGAACCTGGGACCTTTCAGTCTGCAGGCCGACGCTCTATCCACTGAACCAAACTGTTTTTGGCCAAATTTGCATTTTTCATGTAAACTTCCAAAAGGTTCCATGATTCCGGGTCCCCTCCCCTCCCAGCCCTGCAAAAAGTTTAAGAACCATCAGTGTGACACATACTGTTCAGAGCAAAAGGACGGCAGCCCAAGTGCCCATCAGCCTCTGCCGCCTGTTTGGGTGACGAAGGCCTCAGCATGTGACCATCTCTGGCCCAAGTGATAAAGCCGGTGTCTGGACCACATGACCGACCTTGGACAGCTCCTCTCAGCCACGGCTCTTGGAAAATCACACACAGAGAAACACGCATCCACCCACATTTACACCAACACCCACACAGCACTGCCTGCGAGGGCTGCTTTGGAGGCTTGTGTGTGTCAACATTGTGATACGTAAACCCTCATCTCACTAATCCCCTCAACAGGTCTGAGTGTGGGAACGTGCCCAAGTTCACACAGCTGGCAAGAAGCAGAGCTGGATTGTAAGAGGGCATGGTGGGGCTCGCTGGGGAAAGCTGACCGTGTCTCAGATCCTTCAGGGATGAGGCCGTGGTCAGGGCTCTTAGTTCCTCGTGAGAACTGAAACCCACATTAGACACTCTGCTGAGAGCATTTCTTCTTTCCTTCCACAGAAAGAAAGAAAGAAAGGGGGGATTGGTGTGGCTTCCATTGTTCAGGATTTAAGGCCTCATGAGGGCCATGGAGGCCGAGGTCGTGGTGGGCGCTTCGGTTCCAGAGGCGGCCAGGAGGAGGGTTCAGGCCCTTTGTGGCCCACATCCCATTGGATTTCTGTTGGTGTGAAGTGGCCTTCCCTCGGGCTAAGCCAGCACCTGACGAATCTTCCTTCAGGGAGGCATTGCTGAAGAGAAATCAGGACCTTGCTCCTAATTCCGCTCTATCCTTTCTCTGGTGACAAAAAATAAGCTATGTGCTTGGCAATTTGATTGTGGCTCCAAGGACATTGGAGGTGCAAACTGAAGAAATGGGACAGGTTGGATCATATGAAAAGGAAACAATGACGACAGAATGTAGTATGGCTGACCTGGTGGTGATCCTAAAGATTTCGCCAACGTTGGGAGCTGTGGGGTGGGTGCTGTTGGGTGGGATGTTTCTGTCTCTCTCTCTCTGAAATTAATAAAAATATTTAATTTTTTTTAAAAAAATCTGCATTATTAACCAATACACATTATCGAAAATAAGCATTATTGACTGGTAAATTTTTATGAAAAAATAGCATTAGCTGGTACGACTATTAGCAGGTGCACTGGTTAATAATGTGGATTTTTCAATGAAGTATTTACCAGGTGCCCAAGTTTATAATACGTTTTTTTTTTTTTTCATAATATGTGCCGGTTAATAATGTGGGTTTTTTTCAATGAAATATATACTGGTATATGTAAAAAGATTCACTTTCACCCTTCCCTAACCAATATCTTGCATAAAGACCCAGCCCAGAGACTGATCTAGTTCTCCTCTATGTTGGAAAACATCATGACTCATGCTCTTGGGAGCTGTGGAAACCTCCCTCTTTTCATCTTTTCCTCTCTGAGGCATCCTCCCGGTTTCCTCCTCTATTTCCAGCCACTGTTCAACGCCAAGTGCAAAGTCTTTCTTAAGCTGCTAAAACCTTAGGGTAATCTATTACATATATTTATTTTTTAAAATATATGTTTATTGATTTTAGAGAGGCAGGGAGAGGGAGAGAGAGAGTGACTGCCTCCTGCATACCTCTCACTGGGGATGGAGCCGGCAACCTGGGCATGTGCCCTTGACTGGAATCAAACCTGGGACCCCTTCAGTCTGCAGGCTAATGCTCTATTCACTGAGCCAAACCAGCTAGGGCCAGGATGATCTATTGAGTAATAGAGAACTAAGCCAGAGTTACCTCTGTAAACACAATTGCCATGGTTCTTAAGGGTACATTCTATGGAAAAGAGAAAAAAATAAGGGAGGGAGGGAGGGAGGGTAGGAGGAAGGGGGAGGGGAAGGAAGAACCCAGAGTGTCAGATAGCAATAAGTGCTAGGGAGACAAATATCACAGGGAGATGGGGTGGGCCTGAGGGAGGTCAATTTAAGTAGGTTTCCAGGGAAGCTCTGCCTGAAAGGGGCCAATGAAATGAAGGCAGAGGGAGTGAGCCCATAGAAATCCGAGGGGAACAGCAAGGGCAAAGTGTGAGGCAAGAGTAAGTCTGGATCACATGACCCGTCACGTGACCCGTCCCGAGCCGGCACTCCGTACATATCTGCCACTGGACTGAGTCCTCAGCAGACCTGGCCCTGCTAACCTCAGCATGGTGTGGGACCTCTTTCACGCCCTGCGTGGTTCAGGGTTCGGGTTCTGGAGGAGGCCACACGCAAATGAAAAGAGAGACTAGAAAAGCATTAATTTGGCGATATTGGGGGGCCAGGCGGGAGCCTTCCTCTAGTGGAAAGGACTGCCACCTTCCTTTGGCCTTGCCATCCCTTTTATTCAGGTTTGGGATATACCCTTTGCCCTAAAGCAGGCGATTCCAGCAACAAGTAGATTATCAGTAAGGATTGACATTATTATTATTATTATTAATTATTGACATGATTATTTGATGGGGAAGTTCATTGTCTCAGTTAGAGAGGGGTTGGCTGGCTTTGACCTTTCAGAGCTTCAAGGTTGACCAGCCTCCCGGGTTCCTCGTCCGTTTTCTGTTAGTGAGACAATGGTTGGTTTCCGGCAGCATGGAACCCCCAGGAGCGTGGGGCAGGGTGCTGAGCCCCCCCTGCTCTCTTGTTCCCGCCCTAGAAGGTCTGGGCCCCAGACCTTGCCTCATGGCTGTATGGCTCGGGGTGGGCTCCATGTTCTGAGCAGCTGGAAACATGCAGGGACCCCATTTTCCCAGCCTCCAGGGGGTCTGGGATGCAGTGAAGTGAAACCGCAGGATGACAGAAAAGATCAAGGAAGTGCACGGCGGATGCAGAAAGACTCAAAGTCTGGGGAGTCCGCCAGTGTTGATGGGGAGCCTGGCAGAGCGCCCTGAGCCAGCCTCGTGGCTGAACACAGAGTATCTCGGTGTCACAGCAGCAAGTGCCAAACAGTGGCCCTGCCCACTGGGCACGCACGCACACCGCCCTGCCTCTGGGCAACAGACGGAGGCTTGTACGTGACTCCCTCTTCCTGTGCTCCCCTCCCTCTCGGCGCAGAGAGGCCCTGCTGTTTGCAGCGCATCCGCAGCGCTCCTGGGGGCTCCCACCGGCAGGCTCAGGGCCCTAGCACCCCTAGTTCCCAGATCAATGGACAGACAGTGCCACAAGCCTGATGTTCTGCTTAGGGACAGAGGGACGGGGCACCGAAGCCAAGGCTTTCTGGGGAAATGAAGGGCACAACGTAGCACCCTCTCTGCACCCCCCCCCCAACAAGAGACCCACGCATCCCGAAGGGGAAGAGCAGTCATTCATTTATTCCTTCATGAGCTCTTTCTTCCTTTTCTTTCTTTCTTCCTTTCTTTCTTTCTTTCTTTCTTTCTTTCTTTCTTTCTTTCTTCCTTTCTTTCTTTCTTCCTTTCTTTCTTTTGTAAAATATATTTTATTGATTTTTCACAGAGAGGAAGGAAGAGGGATAGAGAGTTAGAAACATCGATGAGAGACATCGATCAGCTGCCTCCTGCACACCTCCTACTGAGGATGTGCCCGCAACCAAGGTACATGCCCTTGACTAGAATCGAACCTGGGACCTTTCAGTCCACAGGCCGATGCTCTATCCACTGAGCCAAACCGGTTTCGGCTTTATTTATTTATTTATTTATTTATTTATTTATTTATAATATATTTTATTGACTTTTTACAGAGAGGAAGGGAGAGGGATAGAAAGTCAGAAACATCGATGAGAGAGAGACATCGATCAGCCGCCTCCTGCACGCCCCACAATGGAGATGTGCCTGAAAGCAAGGTACATGCCCCCGACCGGAATCTAACCTGGGACCTTTTAGTACGCAGGCCGACGCTCTATCCACTGAGCCAAACTGGTCTCTGCTTTTTTTTTTTTTTTTTTAACCACATTATTTTATAACCTAATTCTTCCCCATGAGCCTGGCTGAAAAGGACATTCCCACCCTACCTACAGATCTCGACTCCGCAGTTACTCCGTGGGCTTTGCCTGCAGTGAATCTCCCTCACCTTTTTCCTGGTGAACTTTTCCTCCTTGGCTCTTAGGCGAAAAATATCATCTCCTCCAGAGGTCCAGCCGCCAGATGTGGGCACCCCTTTCACGTCCTGCATGGTTCAGGGTTCCGGTTCAGGGTTCGGGCTCTGGAGAAGGCCGCACACAAATGAAAAGAGACTGGAAAAGCATGCATTGGGGAAACGGAGCCATGCGGGAGCCCAGTGAGGACCCCCCTTCCTGAGCTCTCTCAACAGATCTCTCCTGACCACCAGCCGGAGGTCAGGCCTGGGTTTGGTGCTGGAGAAACGGCCTGAGCCGAGTTCCTGTCCTGGCACGTCCGTCGTCAGCCAGGGAGACAGACGGGTGTGCAGGGGAGGCCTGATGCCCGGGACCCTGGGAGGGACACCCCTCCCAGCCAAGGGGAGCACCTGGGAGAAGGTGTGTGCATGGCGACGTCTGGGGAAGGCACGTGACTTCTAAGCCGAGACCTGCAGGGCGAGCAGGAGTTAGGAGAAGAGAGAGCCGTGGCCAGGCACCGGGAAAGCCTGCGCCAAGTCCTGGGTGAGAGCCGTGGAGTAGGGTCCTGTGAGCCTCACCACCCCTAAGGGCCCCGGTGAACCTTGGGAAGTTTGGGGTTAGTGACACAGTCATATTTGCATCTTAGAAACATCACTTTTGGCTGCTACCCTGTTTTCCCGAAAGTAAGACATCCCCCGAAAATAAGACCTACTTCCGGTTTTGCCTCTCGCTGTAATATAAGGCATCCCCCCCGAAAATAAGGCCTCCTCAAAACATAAGGCTTCCCCAGAATATAAGGTCCCCAGAATATAAGGTCCCCCGAAGCTACCGAAACTACCGTAAGGCGTCTGGCTCCTGATTTAAAGAGACCTCGCACGGCCTGGACAGCTCCGGCTGCGCTGCGGCCCATCAGTGAGCTGGTTTGTGATGACAACGACCACCGTACCGTCTACAGGTAATAAATTTCCTTTTCTTTTTTTTGTTCAACAATAAATGAGTACCGTATTCTTCCTCATGGAAAAATAAGACATCCCCTGAAAATAAGACCTAGCGCCTCTTTGGGAGCAAACATTGATGGAAGACACTGTCTTATTTTCGGGGAAACAGGGCATGGATGCCCCCCGTGCTTTTCCTGGCTCCGTGGCTGAGCACACCCCGCGGAGGCAGAGGCCTGTGGGGGGCCTGTAACCCAGCCTGACCCGGTCCCCAGGGCGCTGCGGGGGTAATGACAGGCTCCGCTCTGTTCTGCAGCCCCCCCCCC
>PVJN01017296.1:0-21040 GCA_004026805.1 Lasiurus borealis | reverse complement strand
GCCGGGCCCTCGGACCCAGGGCTGCCGCCGCAGATAGCAACAGGGGCGGGGCAGGCTGCCTAATTACAGCGCCCGGAACAGAGGGGGTGGAGGCGTGGCGGGCACCCTCCCGAGGCAGCAGCGCTGGCGGCCGGCCAGGCACGTCCCCGCTCCCTCCCGTCCCTGCCACAGGCAGAGGCGGGTGACCACATGCCAACGGGGCCACGGGGATGCCATTCATCCTTGGCCAAGGCGGCTGGCAGCTGCGAGGCGGGGTCAGGTGGTGGCAGGGCGGCTCCTGGGGGTGGGGAGAGAGAACGGGCCCAGGGTGACCTGGCAGGGGAGAGGGTGAGGCGGGGAGGGAAAGGCCTGACCCCAGAGGCCACGCTCCACCAATGGCTCTGTGGACATATCGCATCAGGCGGGTGAGACGCCGCAAAAACAACAACAATGACGGGCAAATCTTAGCAGCCGTGTGCCGGGCACGGCTCTGCACACAGTAAACATCACCTCGGCGCCTCCTCACAGCTCCCCGATACCAGGCCCACTTTACAGATGAGGAAACTGAGGCCCACCGAGGTCCATTCCATGCCACACAGAGCCCCTGAGTGGTGACCCCGACAACCCCCAAACATGGGTTCCCCAGTTTTCTCACCCACAGCCCCGGTCAGTCTCTTGCTCAGTATCAGCCTCCCAGAGCTGTTTTGGGGACCCCCCCCCCCGGGGACAGCGTGCCGTGCAGGGAAAATCTTCAAAGCCGAGGCCTGGCTGAGCCATGCGACTCGGCCACCCCAGGCCTCCGCTTTCTCATCTGCAGGATGGGGGTCATTATAGGCACCTCGAGAATCGGAGGTGCCACAGATCAGAAGATGCTTATGTGGACGTGGGTATCTAGAAAGACTGTGGTTGACTAGGGGCACTCACGTACGCACAGTGTACCCAGGGAGCTGCCTTCTCCAAAGGAAGGGATGACCGCCCTGGCTGGTGGAGCTCCGGGGGCTGGGCATCGTCCTGGGCACCGAAAGGTTGCTGGTTTGATTCTCGGTCAGGGCACAGGCCCGGGTTATGGGCTCCATCCCCAGGAGGAGGCAGCTGATCCTGCTCACGTGTATATTCCTCCCTCTCCCTTCCTCTCTCTCTAAAAATAAATCAATAAAAATATCTTTAAAATAAGGAATAACCACCACGACCCCCCCCCCTTTTTTTAATTGATTGTTTACAGAGAGGAAGGGAGAAAGAGAAAGTCAAAAACATTGATGAGAGAGAGACATCGATCTGCCGCCTCCTGCACGCCCCACTGTGGAGATGTGCCCGCAAGCAAGGTACATGCCCCCAACCGGAATCGAACCTGGGACCTTTCAGTCCACAGGCCGATGCTCTAGCCACTGAGCCAAGCCGGTCTCGCCCCCCCCCCTTTTTTTTAATCCTCGGTAAATATTTGGTTTTCTTATAAGTAGTGACTTAAAGCAAGTGACACCTGAATTAATTTTCTGTGAGGATCTGCTGCCTTGAAACTTCTTTTTTTCTTCACCTGCTTGTACCGTGGGGCTGATTTTCAGCTCAGGGTGGGGATCCCTTCCCCCTCCCCCTCCACATTCCCGGCACCAGCTGTTTCCCAGGCTGGGGTTCTCCACGCGGAGACTGGAGCTGGGTTGGCTGTGTTTGACCCTTGCCCCAGCCTGCAGGCTTTCAGAGCCTCCTGCCCTCCTAAGTGTGTTTCTTAACGTCATGCAAGATCCTCTCGTCTGGCCCAGGGGAAGTGTTGCAATGAACCCCAGAGGCTGGAGCCCGCTGACTCATCTGAGGAGCCAAGGGCAGGTGAAGGGCGCAGAGGCTGGGGCACGGAGGTCTGAAATCCCCAAATGCATGGCTGCCTCCTCCCTTCCTGGTCCCTGGCTCAGTGTCTGTGGTGACCAGGTGTCCGCAGGGAGCAGAAAACCACCCCCGCCGCCTGCTCCTCCCAAGCTCTGTGTGGGTCCCTTCCCAAGGTCCGTCTGCCCCTCTCCCCATAGGAGCTGGCTCCACTGGGCATCATACCTTCTGGTGAGTTTTTTTTTTAAAATATATTTTATTGATTTTTTACAGAGAGGAAGGGAGAGGGATAGAGAGTTAGAAACATCGATGAGAGAGAGACATCCATTAGCCGCCTCCTGCACGCCCCCTACTGGGGATGTGCCCACAACCCAGGTGCATGCCCTTGACCGGAATGGAACCTGGGACCTTTCAGTCCGCAGGCCAGTGCTCTATCCACTGAGCCAAACCGGTTTCGGCAAGGTGAGGTTTTTAATGACGCCATTATGACTGCTCAGGGCATCGCGTGCTGGCTCCCACCATTGTCCACAAAAGCGAAGCTGCTGGCCACCACGAGTGCCAGGGAGGAATCAGTGGAGAGGGAGTCACTCACCCAGCTGGTGTAGCTCAGTGGTTGAGTGTCGACCTATGAACCCAGAGGTCACGGTTCGATTCCTGGTCAGAGCGCACGGTCAGGTTGCAGGCTCCATCTCCAGTGTGAGGTGTGATTCTCTCTCATCATTGATGTTTCTCTCTTTCTCTCCTTCTCCCTTCTCTGAAATGAACAAAAAATATATTTAAACAAAAAAAGATTTATGGAGCCCAAACCAGTTTGGCTCAGTGGATGGAGCGTCGGCCTGCGGACTGAGGGGTCCCGGGTTCGATTCCGGTCAGGGGCATGTACCTTGGTTGTGGACACATTCCCAGTTGGGGGTGTGCAAGGGGCAGCTGATCGATGTTTCTCTCTATCCCTCTCCCTTCCTCTCTGTAAAAATTCAATAAAATGTATTTTTAAAAAAAGATTTATGGAGAGGCGATGGAAGTTTTGGCTGTAGAGATCTTCCTAAACGCAAGTTCCTCAAGGCAGTTCGCCGAATCAAGCTGGGGGCAGGATTCAGCTCCCACTTTGCCTGAACCACGCCTCCAGGACAGTGGCCCAGCGTCTCTGGAAGGTATACCTCCTGCAGCTGCTTCCCCTTCCCTGGCCCCTCCACCCAGGCCTCTGCCCCAGGCATCCAGAGGTGACCTACGTGCCTCCCCACCTGCCTTTACCTGCCTAATGTCCCAACCGTTGTTTTTTTTAAAATATATTTTATTGATTTTTTACAGAGAGGAATAGAGAGTTAAAAACATCAATGAAAAGAAACATCAATCAGCTGCCTCTTGCACACCCCCCACTGGGGATGTGCCCGCCACCAAGACACATGCCCTTGACCAGAATCGAACCTGGGACCTTTCAGTCCACAGGCCAATGCTCTATTCACTGAGCCAAACGGGTTAGGGCACCATCTGTTCTTTCTTTCTTTCTTCCTTTCTTTCTTTCTCTGTTCTTTCTTTCTTCCTTTCTTTCTTCCTTTCTTTCTTCCTTTCTTTCTTTCTTTCTTTCTTTCTTTCTTTCTTTCTTTCTTTCTTTCTTTCTTTCTTTCTTTCTTTTTTTAATATATTGGTTGGAATCGAACCTGGGACCCTTCAATCCACAGGCCAACGCTCTACCCATTGAGCTAAATTGGCTGAGGCCTGTCTGTTCTTTTTATATCTTCTCCCTCCAGCTCTAGTGAGTGCCATGGGAGGGAGGGTCTGGTTTACATCTGCTTGGAATTCTTTACGATGGGCTGGGCGGAACTACCCGCGGTCTCCATCACTGTGCGTGTGGATTGCTAGGAGGTGGGTGCTCCAAGGAGGCCCCTCTCTTCCTGGGGGCATGAGGGCTCCGTGCAGCCTTCTCTGTACAGCAGCCCTCTGTGGGGTTCGAGGAGACCTGGCGTTTTCGAGGCACAGGGTGAGGCCAGGTGGGGGGGGGGGTGCCCCAGGGCTCACATCCAGAGAGCCAGGCAGGAGCCTCTGGTTCCCTTCTCCCCCCTTGGATCTGACCATGCGGACACCAGGCTCCGTTCCCTCCAGGATGTCACCTAAGGTGACACTCCAGTCTTCCAGCCCCATGTCGGCTCCCTGAGTTCCCAGCCCTTCCCCCCCCCCCTTCACCAGAAGGAGGGGCTCTGCTTTCCTTCCACGTGTGCGTGCGGGTGGGATCCATTTCACAAACGGGTTGTTTCTGAGGACGCGCGCCGTCCACTCTGCCAAGTACGGGGCCGCGGGGAGCGTCGACGCGTCTGCTTCTAGACCTGGCGGCATCGGGCCGGCCTGGCCTGCGTGTCCGCTTCTAGAAACAGGAACGGATGGAAACAGCTTTCCGACCGCAGGGCGAGCTGTCGCATTCCTCCAAGCAGCGTCCTCCCGCCTTCGGGCGGCCACCTGGGCGGCAGGCGCTGGCGATTCCCACCCCGGCGGTCTGCAGACCACGGCCGGACAAACACCGCCTTGAACACATTTCTACAAAAGAAGATTTCATGTCCGGGAGGGCACATAACCAGCTGGCCGCAGGGTTCCCTCTGAGACGGGGAGAGGAGGCTGGAGGGCACACGAGGGCAGGAGACTTGCCTGTCACTGGAGCCTCTTTTACACCTTTTCAATTCTGTACCCCTTGCGTGTCCATGTATGTGTAGATGGCTAACCTGTACATGCCTATAAGTACAAGTTAACCATCTACATAATGAATGTACATTTTTTATTTTTAAAAAAATACATTTTATTGATTTTTTTTTATAGAGAGGAAAGGAGAGGGATAGAGAGTTAGAAACATCGATGAGAGAGAGAGAGACATCAATCAGCCGCCTCCTGCATGCCCCACACTGGGGATGTGCCTGCAACAAGGATACATGCCCTTGACCGGAATCAAACCTGGGACCTTTCAGTCCGCAGGCCGATGCTCTATCCACAGAGCCAAACCAGTTTCGGCTATTTATTTTTAAAAAAAGATATTTTATGGATTTTTTTACAGAGAGGAAGGGAGAGAGAGAGTCAGAAACACTGAGAGAGAAACATCAATCAGCCGCCCCCCTGCACACTCCACACTGGGGATGTGCCTGCAACGAAGGTATGTGCCCTGGACTGGAATGGAACCCAGGACCTTTCAGTCCTCAGGCCGACGCTCTATCCACTGAACCAAACCGGTTTCAGCTGAATGTACATGTATTTGAAAAACAAAAAAAGATTTTAAACATTGAGAGCATTCTTCAGGTATAAGGTGGAACACCAAATGCCCCACTGAGGACCACTCTCTGGTTTCTCTTTGGGGAGAGTCACAGAGGGTGCCCCAGGGACCCCCAGGAAAAGGGGACAGAGTGTCACCCAATCAACCTCGCCCTTAGGTGTGTCACCCACGCTGGGTGAAGGGTGGCAGGTCCTGAACTGTGAAAGTTTCCCTTCGGGGAGATGCCAGAGATGCTAAAACCAAGCAAAGCGAGACAAACCAACGAGCCTGGTGCCCAGGGCGGGGAGGGCGCGTCGGGGCTGCGTGCCCGGTGAAAACCCACGGGAGGCGAGTGGCCATCTGAGGACTCCGCGTGCCCTGCCTCCGGTGGTGGCTCCTCCAAGCACAGGCCGTATCCACTCATCCGGTGTGTGTAGGGCTTCCGCCCAGCCCTGGGTAGGAGTCAGACGCCAGTGCCCAAGGAAAGAACACTTCTCACAGCCCCGCGCCCCGCATCGGCGTCCCTGCTGCCCCCGCATCCGGCTCCAGCTCCCAAACCAGCGTCCCTTCTGTGACAGCGGAGCTCCCACAGGCCTTAAAGCAGGCCTGGCTATTACTTTCTCTTGTTGAAAGATGTAAGATATGTATATTGATTTCAGACAGAGGCAGGGAGAGGGAGAGAGAGAGAAACATCCGTGATGAGAGAGAATCATTGATTGGCTGCCTCCTGCACATCCCCCACCGGGGATGGAGCCCACACCCCGGGCATTTGCCCTTGACCAGAACTGAACCTAGGAGCACCGTCCAGTCCGCAGGCTGATGCTCTATCCACTGAGCCACACTGGCGAGGGCTATTATTTTCCGTGAACCCACGAGGGAACGGTCTTGCATGCACCACTTCATAGTTACTTAATAACCTTTTTTGGTTGTTGTTTTTTAACATATTCTTAATGATTTCAGAGCGGAAGGGAGAAGGCGAGAGAGTGAGAGAAGCATCACTGATGAGAGAGGATCACTGACTGGCTGCCTCCTGCACGCCCCCTACTGGGGATGGGAGCCCACAACCTGGCATGTGCCCTAGATGGGAATTGAACCTGGGAACCTTCAGTCTGCAGGCTGATACTATCCACGGAGCCCAACCAGCTAGGGCTCTTATTATTTCACTTTATTATTTTATCTTTTTATCTTATTTTACCTGTTTAGCACACGTGCCACCAAAGCGAGCACAGCATTCTCTTATTTTGGTTCGTGATCTCTCTCTCTCTCTCTCTCTCTCTCTAAGTGCTTTTGGCCAACTGACTACACCCCTCCGTTTTGCCATCTGTAAAATGGGGCCATTGTCCCTGCCGCATCATCGCAGGCCGGGGCGGAATTAAAGCCTACAAGAAAAGAGCCAGGCCTGACCGGTGTGGCTCAGTGGATAGAGCACCGCCTACGACTGCAGGGTCCCGGGTTCGATTCCGGTCAAGGGCATATACCTTGGTTGCGGGCCCATCCCTAGCAGGAGGTGTGCAGGAGGCGGCTGGTGGATGCTTCCAACTCTCTAATCCTCCTCCCTTCCTTCCTCTCTGCAATAAAATAAAATAAAATAAAATAAATCAATAAAATGTATTTTAGAAAAGAGCGCTCACAGCGGGAAGGTGGTTTGTGCCTGGCTCTCCCTGCAAATAGCTTTCCCCTCCTCCCCCGGACGTGTCCCAAAGAGGCATCTGGAAAGTCAACAGAGCCCAACGGTCTGGGCGTCGAACAATCGGCGGCCCGCGCGGGTGTCGCCGGACAGAAGAGCCATTCAGCCGGCGGCGCGGGTTGGAGAGAAGCGCGTCTCGCACGCGCCCCGGGCCCACGCCGGTGGCCTGGCCGCCCGCCCCGCGGAGCCCCGGTCTGAGCGCGCGGCCGGTCGTGCCAGAAGGACGAGGGGCGCGCGGCGAGGACCCGCGGCCCCGGGCAGCCGCCCCGCCCGCCCCGCCGCCCCTGCAGGCGCCACGGCCGGGACCCGCGCGGTCACTCCCCCTGCGGGGCTGCGCCGGGCCGCGGCGGGCGGGGATGGAGCCCCGCTACTGGGACCGGAGCCCACGCCCCGCCGCGCCCGCCGCGCCCGGGACTCGGGAGCTCCGCGTCCCCGCCACGCCCGCCCGGGACCCAGGGGCCCGCGCCGCGCTCTCTCCGCCACACGTGGCGCTGGGCGGAGCTGGGGGCCTCGGTACGCCCGCCGTCTGGGTGCACGGTCTCCCGCTGACCCCCTTTTGCAGCCCCGGACGCTTGCTCAGCTGCGAGGTGACCACCTGCGGCCAGAACCCAGGGGGGAGAGGCCTCAACCCCCGCCCGCCCGGGGTCCCCCCTCCAGGGCCGGCCGGGGCGCGGGTCTGAGGGCACTCCCCCTTCGAGGCTCAGGGCTCTGGCTCCCCGCCCCGAGGAGCCAAAGGAGGGGCTCGGGGAGCACAGCCTCTGGGAGGAGGGTGCAGAGCACCTCGGAGGCCGCCCGAGGGTGCGTCCTCCTGAGCAAGACACCTTGGCCCGGGGCGGGGGGGGGGGAGGAGGGGGCCGCTGGCTTGTTCAAGGTCAAGGTCCCCCCGTGCGTTACAACTCAGCGGGCCTGGAGCCCAGGCTTTTGTCCGCCCAGCCCGCCGCTGCTGCCCTTTGTCCGGCTCCGAACCGCGCCTGGGTGAGGTCACAGCCACCCGGGCTAAGGACAGCCGGACTCTGTGCCAGCAGCCGCGGTTTGGCCAGCGCAGGGACATGCCAGAAAAATGGAAGGTTTCTAATAAAAGCTGTCTCCACAGGCCCCGAGTGTTAGAGGGCTCACCACTGGCTCCACACACCACCTGCACGGCCTCCTCAACACTGGCAGCCCCGCGGCTCCAGGCCTCTGCACACACCACCCTCCCGCCACCCCATCCTTTGGTGTTTTCTGGCACCTGGAAGAGCAGACACGTCCAGAGGCCTGGTTTGACCTCTACAGACATGGGTTCCCCCTTCTCTACCTGTAAATGGTGCTGGGGGATGGGGCCAGGGAAGGAGGGGTGGATTTGATTTTCCTCCTGCTTATACCTCTGCATGAGCGTCTTCCCTGCTATCCTAGGCCGTTCTCAAACTGCGCCCCAGAGTTCTATGTAGACGTCCCTTCATTCCCAGTCTTTTTTTTTTTTTTAATTGATTTTTTACAGAGAGGAAGGGAGGATAGCAGGTTAGAAACATGGATGAGAGAGAGACATCGATTAACTGACTCCTGCACGCCCCTCACTGGGAATGTGCCCACAACCAAGTACATGCCCCTGACCGGAACCGAACCTGGGACCCCTCAGTCCCCAGGCGGATGCTCTATCCACTGAGCCACACCGGTTCTTGGTGGAGGGCTAATTTAGACGTTATCCAAACACAACGACAATGCTGGAAACCACGCCAAGGAGGACCGTCTGCTTCAAAGTCCAACAGCACACGCAGCTTGGCCTGCGTGCCCGCCCTGCCCCCAGCAGTTCAGAGAGAGCACCGCCGGCTGCGGCTCCTGTGGTGGGTTGCAGACCTGTATCCATCCACCGAGGCTTTCTTCGCTCAGGAGAACCAGAGGCGGACCCGAGGCCGGCTGAGAAGGTGGATCACCCTCAACCAGTGTGTGCTGCCAACAGATTTATTAACGAGGGAAAATAGGAGTGTGGGTCCTTGCCTCCTCAGCCACCCACACCCCTCTGGTTGGGGGATGTAGCCCCAGCTCTGCCGTGACCTAGCCGTGTGGCCTCCTGGGGTCGCCTCTCCTGGAGTCAGTTTCCTCCCCTGTGTAATGCGGGCCGAGATGCCAAGGAATGCGCACATGGAGTTTTCCCTTTAAGGCTTTTGACTCCATCCCTGGCCCAGGTGAGGCGGAGACCAGGACCTCCTGGTGATCATCTTGCCCATCAGTTGAGGGAAGAAACCTGGCCGGGATGGAGGAGAAGCATAGGCCCAGGGCACAGGCCTGGGTGAGCACGCGGGAGGATGGGCAGAGGGACAGGAGCGGGGCCATATGGTGGTGAGGGGGCTGGTCTGGAGAAACACATGCTCTCCAGCTCTCCATCCACCCCACCCCCCACCACCTGTGGTCTCATTTGGGGCCGGGGGACAGCCCTCAGGATTCACTGGAGGAGCAGGGGGGTCCCTGAGTTGGATGGAGGTTGCAGACACGCCACCATTGGTGTCCTGAGCTGAAGTCCCCAGCTGTCTCCCTGACCCCTTCCTCGGGTCTGGAAACCTGGATCGTACAGATGTGGAAAAAAACAAACCCTTTGAAAAGCGCCCTGTCTTTTCATTTGAGACAGTGGGTGTGAGTCTCCGTAGACCCAACCCAAACATGGCCTAATACCTAATTCTATTTATTCTCCCTGCGGTGGCGACCTGGGCAGCAAGATGTGGTTCCCCCGGGGGCCAGGGAGGTAAATAAAAGAGCCTTAATTGGTAGCTAGCTCCTGTTTGAAGTTCTAATTTTGTAGCTTTCCAGGGTGAGCCCGCTTTTGTGGTCTCAGATGGTCTGGGGTATTATTTGCTAACCCAAGCCACCAGCCTTCCCCTCAGCCCGCCTGCATTCCTCTCCTGCAAAACTGCCGCCGCTCCCGGCATGTTTCCAGGGAGCGGGCAGGATCTTAACCCACCGAGCTGGCTCCGTAACGACTGTCCTCTCACCTGGGCCCAGCACGGCTCAAATAAAATCCCAGCTGCGAATTCAATGCCGCAGTCGCTTCCTAAACGGATTTCTGCAAAGTCTCCAGCAGAAAGCGCGAAGAGTCATCTCCGCCTGCTGAGCACTGACTGTTCTCATCTCTCCGATCAATATTCCTGACTCCAGGGAGGCATCGCTCTCTGCTCCGGATGGCCCAGCTCTCTCCATCCTCTTCTGCCCCTTTTCAGTGCTTGGCTGGCCACCTCCCACTGGAGGGACGACGGGCAGGGGCCTGTGCTTCTGCCTCTAACCTACGAGGAACCCCCAACCCCCACCCCCACCCCCAAGAACATTTGTCCATTTACTCCAGGGAGAGACTTCTCAACACATGTCTTCTTGGGATCCGTCTGTACCCGCCCGCCCACTCAGGCTGGCCACACTCCGCAGTTACCACGCCTGTCCCCCATGGACACCACCACGCAGTGTGATTTACCGCCATCTGTGGTTACTGACACGTCAGTGGGCAGCGCAGAATGCCGGCCCCACGAGCTGTGGTCCCGAGTAGCTTTCTTATTCCCTGGGCTTGTAGGGAATTACAAGCGTTAACATTGGTTCCGGGTTCATGAATGCCACCCCACCAGGTGCCTAGGACAAGGCAGGGCCTTAAATCGGGTTCCCTGGAAACGGGTGATTTGTGAGGGGGAGACTTGACTCTCTATTCCCACTCCTCTTTCTTGAAAACAAGCCCTCAGCTAGTGATGCTGGCACGCGCCCTCTCAGTCAGCACTCCCCCGGAGACATGGAATCAGTAGGTGATGGGAGTTTTAGATACACTTTTTAACATAGAGGTCAGTTTTAGCTGTAGCCAGAGATTATTGAGTTATTACAAGGAACTACTTAATTGTGGGGAAATGGCTAGATGAGTCCAAAATCTATTAGTCAGGTGGCAGGCTGGGACCCTCTGGTACGAGCTGCTGCTGGGGTCCACAGCGGAATTTCTTCTTTCTCAGTCCGACCCTGAGGATTTCCAACGGAAAAGATGAGGCCCACCCAAATTATCCAGGATAATCTTCTTCTTTTTTTAAAAAAATATATTTTATTGGTTTGTTACAGAGAGGAAGGAAGAGGGATAGAGAGAAACATTGATGGGAGAGAAACAACGATCAGCTGCCTCTTGCACACCTCCTACTGGGGATGTGCCCACAACCAAGGTACATACCCTTGACCGGAATCAAACCTGGGACCCCTCAGTCTGCAGGCCGATGCTCTGTCCACGGAGCCAAACCAGTCAGAGCCAGGATAATCTTTTTAAGTCAACCGACTATCGGTGTTAAATACCATCCCAGCAGCAACCTGTCTTTGTGTTTGCTGGCATAAGGGTGCCATTGCTTGGCCAAGCTGGCACAGGGAATGAATCACCGGAGGCCGTACAGCAGGAAAAGCGGACCCATCCCTAAACACGTGTTGATTCCAGTCGAGAGGAATTGCTGCCGGAGTGGACGGGTTCTCATGTCATCGACTTTTCTGTAAATGGCTGCTTGTGGCCGGTGTGGCTCAGTGGTGGAGTGTCAAGCCCATGAAGCCAGAGGTCACCAGTTTGATTCCCGGTCAGGCCACAGGCCCGGGTTGCAGGCTTGATCCCTAGCAGGAGGCAGCTAATGTTTCTCTCTCATCGATGTTCCCATCTCTCTCTCCCTCTCCTTTCTTCTCTCTCTAAAATAAATTAAATATATATGTTTTAATATATTTTCATTGATTTCAGAGAGAGAGAAACATCAGTGATGAGAGAGAACCATTTATTGTCTGCCTCCTGCACGCTCCCCTACTGGGGATAGAGCCCACAACCCAGACATGTACCCTGACCAGGACTCCAGCTGTGACCTCAACCACTGAGCTACCCTGGCTGGGTCCACCTTGGTCTTTAGATCCCTGCACCAAGCTGCTCCCTCGACCCCCGAGGGCAGGAGGGGTGACTTTGGGGACGGGCTCTCCAGCTGAGAGCAGTTCCTGGAGAGGAACTCAATGAGAGCTTTGGCACAGCACTCGGGAGCAGCTGGGGAATAAGTGCTCAGCTCTGAAGGGGGAGACTCGGGGGGCACACGAGAGCAGCCGCTCAGTGACTGTTTTCTGTGTCTCTGATGCGTGTATATTTGTCCTTTGTATGAGTTGTCTATTGCTGCAGGATAAATTACCCCCAAACTTAGTCGCTGAAAATAACATTTATTATCCCACTGGGGGCCCGATGCACTAAGATTCATCCAAGACTGGGCCTTCCTTCCCCCGGATGCCGGCACCGCCTTTGCTCAGGCCCGAGCCGCCTTTCCGCCTTTCCCTGCTGCCCAGAGGCCCGGGGCGGTGGGGGTGGTACAGAATGCCTGCATCCCACCCCCCGGCCGCTTGGTGCCTGTATATGCAAATTGAGCCGCCATCTTTGTTGGGGTAATTTTCATACTCCTGTTTGGCTGGTGGGTGTCGCAAAAGTATGATCAATTTGCATCTTACTTTTTAAAAAAAACTTTTACTTATTTATTTTTAATATGTCTTTGTTGATTTTTCACAGAGAGGAAGGGAGAGGGACAGAGAGCTAGAAACATCAATCAGCCGCCTCCTGCACATTCCCTACTGGGGATGTGCCCACAACCAAGGTACATGCCCCTGACCGGAATCGAACTGGGGACCTTTCAGTCCACAGGCTGATGCTCTATCCACTGAGCCAAACCTGCTTTGGCTGCATCTTACTCTTTTATTAGTGTAGAGCAGTGGTTCTCAACCTGTGGGTCTCGACCCCTTTGGGGGTCGAACGACCCCTTCACAGGGGTCACCTAAGACCATCGGAAAATGCAGATATTTACATCACGATGCATAACAGTAGCAAAATCTCATGGTTGGGGGTCACCACCACATGAGGAACTGTATGCAAGGGTCTCGGCCTGAGGAAGGTTGAGAACCACTGGTGTAGAGTAAGATGTTGGTTGTGAATCTGAGCTCAGCTGAGACAGTGTCTCTGGCTCAGGGTCTCTCATGAGGTTGTCACAAGCTACTGGCTTGTATAACAAACACCTCAAGACTCTCCCAGGCTGGAGAGCCCACTTGCAAACTCATCCAGGAGGCCGTTGGCCGGCCCCGGATCCACTTTCAAGTTCACATATGTGGTTGCTGGCAGGCTTCTGTTCCTGGTCGTGTTCACCTTAGGCTGCCTCAGTGTTTTGGTGACCCGGCAGCTGGTTGGTTGGACAGCAAGAGACCAGGCCCAGCTAATCTGGGAAGTGGCATGGCATCGCTCCTGTCTTATTCTGTTCCGTGGAAGCAGGTCCCTGTGTCCAGCCCAGAGCAAGGGGAGAGGCTGCACCAGGGCGTGAATACCAGGCGGGGAAGGTCGTCGGGCCACCGTGGAGCTGCCTGTCCCAAATACAGTGGAACCTCGAGATACGAGTTTAATTCGTGCCGTAACCTTGAGGCGTGGGAAACTATGAGACGCTCGAGTCTCGGTAAACTGGTGGGCCGTGTGCAGCCGGCCGATCTGTGCGATTACTTCTATCTCAAATGTTGCTCGTATTTCAAAGCAAAAATAGCTTGCTCGATGGCTCGTAAGTTAGGGCACTCATATCTCGAGGTGCCACTGTCCTGCCAAACACCAAGCTGAGCGTGTTACCTGCGTTGCTTTATTTAACCGTCACCAGGCCCTTCAGGGAGTTGCTATTAATACCCCCTCTGGCAGATGTAGAAACAAGCTCAGTGTGGTTAAATAACTCGCTCACAGCCTCGCTAATTACCGTGTGGGAGAGAGAAGACTGAGCCCTGGTTTGTCTGCGAACAACCTGTGTGCTTCTAGCTCCTCCACGGCACTGTCCCCCTCAACCACATCTTGGGGAGGCTCCAAGTGGTTGCAGAACATCAAAGCTCAACAGGGCGCTGCTATGCTTTAGGTGCGGGACCGAGGGACCTGCCAGAGGCTCTAAAACCAGGCATTTCCCAGCTCAGCAAGTTCAGGAGGAAAGATACACACAGCCCTAACTCGTCTGGCTCAGTGGATAGAGCGTCGGCCTGCGGACGGAAGGGTCCCAGCTTCGATTCTGGTCAAGGGCATGTATCTTGGTTGCGGGCACATCCCCAGTAGAGGGCGTGCAGGAGGCAGCTGATGGATGTTTCTCTCTCATTGATGTTTCTAACTCTCTATCCCTCTCTCTTCCTCTCTGTAAAAAATCAATGAAGCCGAGACTGGTTTGGCTCAGTGGATAGAGCGTTGGCCTGTGGACTGAAAGGTCCCAGGTTCAATTTTGGTGGAGAGCATGTACCTTGGTTGCGGGCACATCCCCAGTGGGGGGTGTGCAGGAGACGGCTGATCGATATCTCTCTCTCATTGATATTTCTGACTCCCTATCCCTCTCTGTAAAAAAATCAATAAAAAATATTTTTTTAAAAAATCAATGAAAATATTTTTTTAAAAAGAGAGAGAATCATGGCTCGGCTGCCTCCCATACGCCCCCTACTGGGGATCGAGCCCGCAACCTGGGCATGTGTCCTGAGCAGGAATGGAACAGGAGACCTCTTGGTTTCTGAGTCCATGCTCCACCACTGAGCCACACCGGCTGGGTGGAGCTCCAACAGAATTTCTGCCCCCTTCTTTGGTCGGAGAAATCACAAGACCAGGGAGTGGAATTCCAGGGAGCAGAGAACGGCCACACCTCTTCTGGGGAGCCTCACGAGGAGAGGCCTGGGTGTGGACACGCGGAGGTGTGACTCATGGGGGATCATCCTTCTATCTTTTGCCAGGGAGATGGTGAAAAGGGAGTTTACGCTTACATTGCAAGGAAGCAGCCCTCGTGACCTTGGCCCTGGCCCTGTGGGGTGCAGGCCCGTGGGAAAGGGCTGCCTGGGCCTGTGGTTTGAAGGTCCCCCCTGCAGGCCCCAGGTGCAGGCTAGGGCGCTGCAGAGCTCGGACGCGTTCAGCAACAGAAACACGCGAGACTTCAGGTGTTGACAGATGCAGTTCACACCACCTGGTTCCACACAGAACCGAGTTCAGGCCGCGGTTGGCAGGCAACACACGTCTGCCCCGTTTCGGAGCAGGCTGCTCCCAGCTGCAGGCGGGACTCCTGCAGGCGTTGTAAAATGACTCCAGTCGTTCAGGACCAGCGTTTTAAAGAAATGGGAAGGCAGAAACCGGTTTGGCTCAGTGGATAGAGCATCTATCTGCTTGTGGACTGAGGGGTCCTGGATTCGATTCCAGTTGGGGGCATGTACCTTGGTTGCGGGCACATCCCCAGTAGGGGGCGTGCAGGAGGCAGCTGATGGATGTCTCTCTCATCGATGTTTCTAGCTCTCTGTCCCTCTTCCTTCCTCTAAGAAATCAATAAAATATATTAAAAAAAAATATATATATATATAGAAATGGGAAATATCAACGTGTAGCACAAAGGTATTTTCTTGAATGTTTAATTCGCGTCCAGAAATAGGCACATAGATATGCGTATCAGAAGCACACCTGTCTTACTACAGGTCAGGGTCCAAGTTTGAAGGCCGCTGAGTGTATGCTGGGGGGAGGGGAGTACCTGCTTGATACCCATGAGGAAGAATGCGGTCACCTGGGTGTCTCCTCAGAGTTACAAGATCACAGAGAAGAGGCTCGGTGATCCTGTGACCCGGGCAGTCTCCTTCCGCTCCAAGAGGTTTGAGACAAAGGCGTCTCTGAACCGTGTGATTTCCTTTGAACGGCTCCGGCCTCATTGGGATCCGCAGACGGAACCCAGCAGGGCGGATCCCGAGTGGGAAAGCCTTGGGAGAGAGAGAGAGAGAAAGAGAGGGAGGGAAGGGAGGGAGAGGGTGGTGGATCTCCCAGCTGGCTCCAGGAACCGCCCTGATTTCGCCACCTGACACTGGATCCGGGAATTACTTGTTGACTGCCAGTTTCTGCCGCCGGAACACGTGCTCCTTGAGGGCAGGAATCTCTCCGGAGCCGAGTATCCAGTGGCTAGACCGGTGCCCTGGACATGTCAGGTGCTCAATAAGCATTGGTGGGACCAACGAGGAGGCGGAGGGATGGATGGGGAGGGGGAGGAAGAGGCGCTCATCCTAACAGCCATATTTCACAGTCACTGCTGTCCACGGCGTGTACTTGAAAGGCTGTCTCCATCTGTGCTTATTTTTCTTCAAATGTTGGTTCAGAACTCAATTATGATCTTTTTTTTTTTCAAATACTGGTTTTTCTTTCTTTCTTTTTTTAAAGGTTTTGATGAACATGAATTTTTAGAGAGTGAAGAAGGAAGAGGGAGGGAGAGAGAGAAACATTGATGTGACAGTGATACAGGGATCGGCTGCCTCCTGCACAACCCTGACTGGGGATGGACCCCACAACCCGGGCACGTGCCCTGACTGGGAATCCAATGGGCAACCTTTTGGTGCCTGGAGCAACACCAGCCATCTGAGCCCCCCTAGCCAGGACCCAAATACTGTTTTCCAGGCTGTGTTCGGGTTACCGCTCCACTGGTCCGAGTAGTGTGACTGAGAGCCATCAGCCTGGAGCCAGGCAGCGCGGAGGGAGGAGAACTAATCACTTTAACTTCGGCTGGCAGCCGCGAAGACACATTCTCTCTCCAAAGGAGGCCTGCAGGGTTTGTGGGCTGGGCAGCCTGTGAGCAGGACTAGAGAAACTGACAGTAACATTAGGGATTGTTCATTTTACCCAACAAAACACAACAAAAACCCACAAAAAAAATCCCACAAAACCAAAAACAATTCATTGAGCAAGGAGACCTCAAAATGCTGTCAATGGCCCTAACCGGTTTGGCTCAGTGGACAGAGCATCGGCCTGTGGACTGAAAGGTCCCAGATTCGATTCTGGTCAAGGGCATGTATCCTGGTTGCGGGCACATCCCCAGTAGAGGGTGTGCAGGAGGCAGCTGGTGGATGTTTCTCTCTCATCGATGTTTCTAACTCTCTATTCCCCTCTTTAAAAAAAAACAAAAACTAAAAAAAACCCCAAAAAACCAACTCAGTAAAATATATTAAGAAAATGTTGTCAGCGGAGGACGAGGAAGACTGCAGCAATGAAAGACACACGAAGGACATGGCTACTTTTCTCTTTTTACTTGGAACATTAGCGTTAGGTTGGTTACCGTACACGTCCAAAGGCCCAGCATCTCGGGAATATGAAGTGGCACGCCTTGTACCAGAGTCTCACAAGAATAAAATAGACAATGCTACATCAAGTGGTTAAAATACACAAAAAGTAGTTTTAACAGTCTATAAATCTTATATACTTAAAGTCATGATTGAGTTGAAATAAAAAAGTGCATTTCAATTGCTAAAAAAAATAATATTGGTATAGTTAACATGGGGTGGGGGGGGTGATGGGGGGAATCAGTACACTGAGGGACTGACAAAATGTGGGGGACAGGGGAGAGGTGAGGGGGAAAGATGGCTCCGGAGAGCTAAGCTGGTGTGGAGACTCGGGAGGAGAGCTCCCTCCCACCTCCCTCTGCCCCGGGGGCGACCGGTTCTCCTCTCCCAGGTCTGTCCCGTTCCCCTCCCTGCCACCTCCCTCTGGGTCTGTCCCATGCCCCTCCCTGCCACCTCCCCAGTCGGAGGCGCTCCCACACTTTGCAGCTCAAGAAGCACCTGTCCTACTCGAACCAGCTTGACCTTCCACTGCATCTTGGCGGGGGGGGGGGGGGGGGGCGGGGCCGCTGCCCGCTCTGGACTTGACACAAGGACCCCAGCCCCTCAGGCAGAACGGGGGCCCAGCGGCGTCGGCTCTGTCACGCTCCTTTGGACAAATGTCCCACATCCGGCCACACGCTTTGTAAACCTAACACGCAACAACTTCTGGCAAGCACACGGGATTTCCTTTTCTCCAAGAAGTGAGGAAAAGTGCAAGTGATCTCAGCCCTGGCGGGAGCACACACACCAAGCAAACAAGTGCCACCTGGCCGCCGCTTCCCATGCCCATCACAGCTTCCGCTCAGTTTCCTCTCCTTTGTCAGGTGTTGGAGGTGGGAGCGGACACCTTTACTGCAGGGGTGGGGGTGGGGGGGAAGCAGTGTGGCTGGGGGAGGGGACAGACAGCTGTGCGGGAGGAAGGCCACACCAGGGCGAATGCGCCCTGGACCTACAGGGAGAATTGCCTCGGCCTCCGTTTTCCCGGAGCCGATCCCCGGCCTGCGGACAGGGCAGAGGCTGCTGCACGGAGCTGAGGAGGGTTAGAGCCCGCAGACAAGCCAGTGGCAGAGAGGAGACTCACGGAGTTCCACCCGGAGGGGCGGCTGCTGCAGGGGGCTCCCTGACCCGGGGCTGGCTCCCTGGGGGAACAGACGTCCCTGTGGACAGAACAGGGGAGACGCCTCCCCCTTCTCAGAGGCGCGTTGGTCCTGCCCCGGGGGCGGGAGTTGGAAGAAGGGGGGTTTGCCTGAGCCCAGAGCCTGTCTCCCTGGCTTTCCGTCTCGGGCCCTGTTACTTTAAAAGGCTAATGAAGAGGCCTGGCCCCCAGGGACCTCTGACCCGCACCTCCACCTCTGGGTGCAGCACGGAGGCGGGGCAACCACTGGACGCGGTAATAAGGGCGGATGTCTTAAAACCGAAAAGAGCGCTGAGTCAAGAGAGGGTGTCCCCGGAGCTGAGAGCAGGCCCTGTAGAAGGCTTAGAATCAAGAAAGTACTTTCCTGCCCCCTTGTGGACAAAGCCAGTACTGCTGATGCAAGAACCCTACAGTTCATGTCAAGAAATAAATACACATTTGAACGGACTCACCTGGCTTTCAGAGGATGGAGATTATATATATATTTCCTTGGGGATACAACTTCCTAAGTAAACCATTATGCCTCATCGTTTTTGTTTTTTCCTTTTGAAAAACCTAAGGAGTTGAATAATTAAGCACAGCTATTTCTGGGAGGGGCAGAGATCCTAAGGGTATTTCCCACCAACTTGCAAACGCCGTTAAACAGAGCCTCTGCCCTCCGCAGGACACGAGTGGGCATCTCTGTCCTCCTGACCCCATGGTCCCTCCACCTGTGAGAGGCAGGCAGGGAGGAAGCCGGGTCCCCCAGAGGAGCTGGGTATTAGCTTGACTCTTTGGCGCACCCCGTGCAGAGACAGGCTCTCCGATCAAAACCAACCACGCAAGCATCAGCCTTCCTTCTGCCGTGAAGTAAAACTCAGCTCCTACCCCTTCTCAGCCCATTCCCTATGTGTCCCCCGATCGTTTTAAAGTGACCTGCCAACCCCAAGCTCACCAGAGAAAGCTCAACTTGTGTACCAGGGACCGGGAACCCAGAAGCAGAGGGGACACGTCTCAGGGCCCAGGGCCCCGTCGCAGATGGCGGGGAACGAGCCAACACGGTCTCGGGGACGTGGCCCCTGCACGTGGGAACCCCCACGGCTGGTCCCGCCTGTGACTTGGGAGAGAAAAGCCACACGCTTCCAAGTGGTCACGTTAGGTAGCCAGCTGCGACCCGAGAGGCAAACTTCTAGGTCAGTGGCGGGGCTGTCGGGGCAAATGAAAGGGAAAAGAATTTAAAACAAGGGACCCTTGTTATTACCTATGTCTGCATAAAGTGACCGCTCGCACTTGGTAAACTAGCCGCCCCGTTCCAAACAGCCGGTGAAGCCTTCCAAAGTCTTGAACTTAAATGTCATCAAACACAAACCGGTTCCCACCACTGTGCACCGTCCCACCAGGACGGAGCGTCGCCGGACAAAAGGACCTCCGTTTACCGACAGCTGCCTTCGGGTGCCACTGCCTGTGGCCATGGGTCTTAGAATCACGAATGTGCAGGAAAGAGGCATGACACTTAAAGGAAAGATCGTGACTCAGGCCAGACTACTCCACTCACTAGCTTTCATTCACTTTAAAAAACCAAACCACCCACTCACTCCCGTTTCCTCATTTTAAGGAGTTTTCAGTTTCGGGGAGAACCGAAAGGGAGCAAGGCCCCGTGGGCAGCACGCACCTCAGTTCTGACGGAGAGATTGGCCCATCGCTCGCATGTTCTACTTACTAAGGTGCTCATATCACACTGCAAGCCCCTCTGTTATATTCTTCATATATTACCTATCAACCGTATGTCAGAAATTAATTGGATGAGAACAGAAGAGAAAGCAACTGGAAGTTTTTGGGGAGGATGAGAGGCAGGGAAAAAAAAATCAATCGAGGATTTAAAAACCTGGAGAGCACCTTTAAATGA
The DNA here is from genome assembly GCA_004026805.1 of Lasiurus borealis. Classification (NCBI taxonomy): domain Eukaryota; kingdom Metazoa; phylum Chordata; class Mammalia; order Chiroptera; family Vespertilionidae; genus Lasiurus; species Lasiurus borealis. The sequence continues at coordinate 1,215 of PVJN01017296.1, read as the reverse complement.
TGTGATTAAAATACAAGGACGGGTACAACCTTGGGAAGTATTTCTGGAAGATGGGGGGGGGGGGGTTTCCCACAGAGGAACCGGGAATCACAACAGCAGCATTCAGGATCCCTTAGCAACAGGAGGCAGGCAGGAAGACGAGGATAGGAGAAGATGCCCCGAACACATCCTCCATGACCTTTCACCTTAAAGGAACGTCTGGTTTCTGGGGGAAGGGAAGGAAGAATGAGACAAGGATAAAATATCTCACCAATAGAGAGGGGATATGTGAAGAAACAAGATCTAAATAAAAGTTACACATGCCACCTAAACAGGACAGGGGGAACAGAACCAATGCGTCCAGAGTGTTAGCTGTTTGGTAGCGCCAAACCACCTGCAAGAGGGTGAATGTCAGTACTCCTGGAGAACGCCGTGATCAGAGGTAGGATTAAACCAGGAAAGAATGTTCCGGGACGCTGGCTTGTTGAAGGCACTCAGGAACAGCGAGAGCATCAGATAAGAGAGACGTGTGTGTTCATGTACCTGCCGTCTGGAAAGGAAAATCCCAGAAACGCTGCGACGATACATGGATCACCGGGTAATACACAGAGGAGCAAGGTAGAAATCCACTTGGTCAGTAGTTCCTTATAGTAGCATAGCGTCTGCTTAGGGCAGTGGCTGGCAAATGGCGGCTCGCGAGCCACATGAGGCTCTCGAGCCGCGGTTTGCCACTCTGTTGACTCATGAGTTTGCCGGCCGCTGACTTAGGGAATGAGAAAGAAAAGTTTGCTTCCTGAATAGGCAACTCTGCAAAGTAGTTTTGACTTAAATAAGGAATTTGATCAATGGTACATTATCTGGTTCTTTATTCAAATGTATTGAACCTCAAGCTTCCAAGCTGGGACAACCAAAGAGTTTGATTTTTCTTTTGAATCCTGCAAAACCTATCCTCTAAGACAAAAAGATCGCAGCAAAAAGTCTATAAAAAGTCTCGAGTGTATAAAAGTAGGAAAGTGGAGATATTGATGGCAGACTCTTATGGCTTCCATAGAAAGTATAGAGAGGATCTCTGGTTTGCTTGAACGAGGTAGTGTCCAGGGTTGGAAGGTCATCGGTACCTATTAGGAACGCTACCGCCGACAGGAGCAGGTAAGGTAGGCGCTGTTATTGCATAATAATGCCACTATCTCTAATGGCCAATGACCTTTCATTTCTGAAAAAAAAAAAAAAAAAAAA